>JAHHZJ010001581.1:0-144501 GCA_021437245.1 Aegilops speltoides
ATTGAAGTTCGTCACCATTTTATTCGTGATCACATTGCAAAGGGTGACATCGATCTTAAGCATGTTCAGATCGACAAACAGCTTGCAGATATCTTTACAAAACCACTTGATGAGAAAGTGTTTTGTCGCTAAGGAGTGAGTTGAACATCATTGATGCTTCAAACTTGGAGTGAAAACTCCATTGATGCATGCAAGGCATGAGCCTAATTGACTAATCCTTGATATTTCTCTTTGATGAGGATCATATGTCTTGGACACATTTGCCCCTTGTATTGCATCTAACTCCTTGCAGGTACTTGGATGGTCTACATTCCACAAGATTACCACACACTCAAATCATGAGTAATCTTGTCATTGACCAAGTATCTAGCCCTTTGGGATGTTGAGTTCAAGGAACAAGACTCCACATATCCTTTTGACACCTTATACATCTAGTGTTTCACTCTTGTCATCTTGGATATTCTTGAGTATTTCCTTGCTTGCCTAACCCATGTAGGAAGATGAACTATACAATTGGAAATGGTGCTCCAACTTCACATTCTATGAGCATCTACATCAAGTTCACCTACATGAGTACAAGCAACAACAAGCCCAAGGTATGTTCTTCACATCTTGAAGGAGCTTTGCTCAAAGACATGAGTACAAGCAGCTTCATAAGATGTGATCACATCAAATGCTTAATCGAAAAATGGCAACCCCATTTTGAGCTTAAACGATGAGTATGACCTATGATCAAATGTTCTCATTTGACTCCTAAGTCAATATACTCAAACATAGGTGACTTTGTCGCCGACCCCTATCTAGATGAAGTACATATGTTTTGGAGTTTTTCTGTTTTTCTCCTATGCTCTCTCATTGAGTTTTCTTGCTTATTAGCAATCTTTTTCATTTCTATTCTTCTGTTTTTATGAATATCTTTATGGCTCTGATCAATTCCTTGAAAATCCTTTACAAATTCATTGCAAATCTTTTGAAACAGTCCTTGCAAAGTGAGCTGAATTATTTCTATGTTTCCTTGGAATTAAACTCGGCGTCACCGATTTGAACACTTCGGTCTGACCGAAAAAGGATCTGCCCTAAGTCTCTGACTTTCGGACTCACCGATCCATATCAATTCGGTGTCACCGATTTACATTCACCAGATATCATCTTCTGCAGCTCAACTAACTGATTTATTCTGCATACTTAGTTTGCTCAGTTGTGATTCTTAAGGATCCCACTTCTTTCCTTCCATCTTTCCTGACCTTCCTAGTTTACTGTCCTTTTCGGCACTTGATGTCAAAGGGGGAGAAGATTTAGGGGGAGCTTAGGGGGAGATTGGAAGATAAGAGTAGAAGAGAAGATTTAAAGGGGAAGAAGAACAATCTTACCTTAAGGGGGAGAGGATCACATCAAAGCTTTGCAGATTTCACTTGCTTTCTTCGCTCTCACAGTTGGTATCTTATGAAAAGCAAAATCTCTCGAGCTTATTGAAAATCTTTTAGTCTTGGGAGACATGTTTGTTGATTCAAGCTAGTGCTCAACATGAGACACTCTTTATACATGTCATCCTCGGCTTGGTACTCTTGATGTTCTTCTTTGTTGGTTGAAGAAATACTCTTGTGTTATCTAACCCTGTTTTCCCAAGCTTATTTCTTCGGTACAATGCCAAGGAACTTCAAGGTAAGTATATGCATCTTGCAGAATGTGCATGATGGTGACTTGCTTGTGAATACTTGTTTGCAAGAAATCACCATGCACATATGCATCTTCCTTATCTTATCCTAATCTGCCTCGATGCATATAGCCAAGTTGCATGTAGCACATCTTGTTCTTCTCTCTTGTGTGCTTGTGGTAGTCCAAAACCATAATCTATGAAAATCTTGCACACTTGTAGGGGGAGCCTGTGTACTACATGTTTGTCAAAGCTTTAATGATAATTCTGTCTTTCTCTCAGTAAGCTTTGATATCTTCTTTTGTGTGTTGCCATCAATTACCAAAAAGGGGGAGATTGAAAGCACATTTGCTCCCTGGGTGGTTTTGGTAATTAATGACAACATACTTTGTGGTTGGACTAACGCTTTTATCAAGTATGTCTCAGGAAAGTCAATCACTCTGGCATGGCAAAAGCTCAAGACTCCATTTTTGGTTTAGTGATCCAAGATCACATTGAGTCCATAGGAAAGCCAATACTATTAAAAGGGGATGAGGTTATGATGATGATCTGGTTGCTCAAAGTGCTTAGTGATCTATCTCCCAACTATCAGCAATCTTTCATTCCAACATATACTCATAAGTAATCTCGGTCCCACCGATTCCATAAACTCACCACACCGAGATGAACCACCTCACCATATAGCCAAACCCTAGTAATTTCGGATTTTCCGACTCCAAACTCGGTCTCACCGAAACTAGTGTTGCCAACCTTCAGAACCTTCAGAATCATATCGGTGTCACCGAGATGATAAAGTCGGTCCCACCGAGAATGGCAAACCCTAGTCTTTGGAAGAATCGGACTAACCGAGATTGTATTTTCGGTCCCACCGAAAATCCCAACGCTCACAAGATTTGAACTTTCGGTCTCACCGAGTTGTCAACTCGGTCCGACCGAGATTGGTCAAATGTGTGTAACGGTTGGATTTTGTGTGGAGGCTATAAATACCCTCCACCTCCTCTTCATTCGTGGAGAGAGCCATCGAAAGAACTACCACTCCTACCTTACATTTCGAGAAGAAAACTACCTACCCTTGTGTTGAGATCAAGTTGCTCCACTCCCACCATATGAAACTTGATTTCTAGCCTTCCCAAGTTGCTTTCCACTCAATCCTTTCTTCCACCACAGCCAAATCAGTGAGGAGAGTTGAGTGTTGGGGAGATTATCATTTGAAGCACAAGAGCAAGGAGTTCATCATCACCAACACCATCTATTACCTTTTGGAGGGTGGTGCCTCCTAGATTGGTTAGGTGTCGCTTGGGAGCCTCCATCAAGATGTGGAGTTGAACCAAGAAGTTTGTAAGGGCAAGGAGATCGCCTACTTCGTGAAGATCTACCCCGAGTAAGGCTAGCCCTCCGTGGGCGTAAGCCATGATGGCATAGACAAGGTTGCTTCTTCGTGGACCCTTCGTGGGTGGAGCCTCCGTGGACTCTCGCAGCTGCTACCCTCCGTGGGTTGAAGTCTCCATCAACGTGGATTGACGATAGCACCACCTATCGGAACCACGAGAAAAATCTCCGTGTCTCCAAATTGCGTTTGCTCTTCTCCACCTCTCCTTTACTACTTGTGCAATTTACTTTCCGCTGCCCATACTCTAGAATTGCATGTGTAGTATGCTACTTGACTTGTATGCATGATGCTCGACTTGATCTCTATTGTGAACTTGACTAAAACTTGTCTTTGTCTTAAGGCATAAACTTTCATCTTGTCGAGTAGTCTAATCACCCCCCCCCCTCTAGACACTCTTTCCTTCAACGATCCCACACTCGGCAACTGCACGGATTTGACAAGTCCCTGCATGCTAAGCGGGTCATGATTACCTGCGATCATGGAGGTCGACGGTTGGCCTTCGCCAGCTATAAATACGGAACGACGCGTGCCCTTCCAGTCTATCCCCTCTTGCTTCTCCTTCTTCTTCATGGCTCCGCCAAGGAAGTTCTCGGCCGCAGAGAAAGGAAAGGCTCGCCAGGTCGAGTCTGCCTCTCCCCCGCCCAAGCGCGGTCGAGGCCGCCCTCGTAAACACCCTGTGGCCTCCACGGCGGCTCCCCGCGGTCGCGGAGGTGACTTCTCGCGCGGTGACGGGCCGCTGGCCGTGGCCGGGGGGCGTGCTCCGGCCGTGCGACCCCCTAGGCCGTGCTTCCATACTGCGGAGGTGCTGCTGGAGTTCATTGTGTGGGCGGCGGAGCCAACTAGCGCCCGGCTTCAGCTCCCTCACTTCCTCCTAGGTGAGCTCCCAGCTGGCGTCCTGGGCGGCCTCTGGCTCCAGGAAGATGGCTGCTGCAGCCGGGCCTCGTGGGCTTCGCTGGAGGTCTCCGCAGCCGGGAATCTTAGTCCTTGGGCGGCGGGCCGCGCCGCAAGGCCTTCGCCTCCCTGGCCTCGCCGCCCGCCCGAGCCTCCGCCGCCGGCCGCTGCTAGCTCGGCGTGGCGCCGCCGCCCCTCCTCGACCAGCCGCAGCCGTCCAGTGGCGCCTCCCGCGCCATGGCCGCCTCCCTCCCATGCTTGGTCGCGCGCCTTAGGCCTCCATGTCTCGCCGCGCCCTGCTCCCTTCGCATGTGTTGCTCACTGGCTGCGGTGCGACCAACTCCGGCGGCCTCATCGCCTCTCAGCCTTGGAAGGCCTTGCGCGTAACCTCCTCCCTCACTGCGGCCACCTCCTCGTCTGCTCCCCTCCGGCGCCTGCTTCCAGCCCCAGCGCCCTCGCTTTGACTCGGTAGCAGCCATGCCCATGCTGCTGCCTTGCCTTGCTCGCGCCCTGCCTCTTGGTGTCCTGTTCCACCACCACATCGTGGACGGTTTGGTTGTTTCATTGCCGGGCATGAGTTGCCTTGCTGCTGTCCTTCAGAGGCCCCTTTTGTCTTTCTTCGTTTTGGATCGGCCAGTACAAGACGCCAAGTACCAGGAACACCAAGGCCATCTTCGAGATTTCCGCCAAGTTCCACTCATGTCGGCAAGACTCGCGAGTCGGACCCCGAACGATCGACGTCTCCTGGACCGTGTACAACTACCGTCGCCCCGAAGACGTTGGAGCCATCAAGTACCTCTCCGAACGAACGTGAACCACTACTTCCACTACGGCATGTGTACGACTACTTCCCACGACGACACGTGAACAACTACTTCCTCTACGACCGCTACAAGAACGTCTACTTCCTCTACATCGTACCGAACGCGTTCCGCCCCGGACGCACGCTTCGAAGGTATACCACCGAGACGACGCCCGTGAACGAATGCATGCTTGGTTATGAGATGCTCGAGTTTTGCACCGTGATCGAATTGTCGCTTGCGATGCCCTCATTTTGCCATGCCACCATTATGTGGGACACCCGGTAACCGGGATCACCCCGCCATCCATGCACGCATCCGCACACCTCCTTTTGCATCGGTATCTCCTGAGTTATCGGATCATCGGATTGTTGCCGTGGCACCATTTTCGTTATCGTTGCCGTGGCACCATTTTCGTTATTGTTGCCGTGGCTTCATTTTCGGATATGTTGCCGTGGCATCATTTTCGGATATGTTGCCGTGGCACCATTTCCTTTTCGCCGCCGTGGCACCCTTTTCGTTTCGCCGCCGTGGCACCCTTTTTGTTCCGCCATGGTGACCAAATGCTTCATAACATGCTCATGTCAACTTTTTCATAAAAATTGCATAAAACTTGCATTGTCATCCGCATCATGATAATAACAACATTTAAATGATTAAAATTGTTGTTGCATTAAATTGCTAAATAACATGGGGATTTTCCGGAAGTGTTGTTTGTGTTTCCGGCCTCATTTAAACTTGCCTAAATTGTTAGCTTATTTATGCTTCACCTCTTGCCATGTTTAACAACTCTTAATATTGTTTGGTAGCATAACCGAGAGAGAACTAAATAATAGATGTGGTGTTTCGTCAATATGCAACTCCGTTGCATATTGAGCTCCACTTAATTTGTAAGATAGTTTGTTGCATTTTGCCATGCCATGCCTCTTTAAACCGGACATGCATCATACTTGCTTGTGCATCATGCCATGTTTATGTGATGGTTGTTTACTATGTTATTTGCTTCTTTCCGGTTTGCTTCTCTCGTTAGCTTCGGTTTCGTTCCGGAGTTGTGAGGATTCGTTCGACTTCGTCCGTTTGTCTTCTTCATGGACTCGTTCTTCTTCCTTGCGGGATTTCAGGCAAGATGATCATACCCTCGAAATCACTACTATCTTTGCTATGCTAGTTTGCTCGCTCTTTTGCTATGACAATGCTACGATGCCTACCTTTTGCTTGTCAGCCTCCCAAATTGCCATGAACCCCTAACCTTTGACACCTTTCCTATGCAAACCGTTGTTTGGCTATGTTACCGCTTTGCTCAGCCCCTCTTATAGCGTTGTTAGTTGCAGGTGAAGATTGAAGTTTGTTCCTTGTTGGAACATGGAGATGTTGTTCCTTGATGGAACATGTTTACTTGTTGGGATATCACAATATCTATTATATTATTAATGCATCTATATATTTGGTAAAGGGTGGAAGGCTCGGCCTTATGCCTGGTGTTTTGTTCCACTCTTGCCACCCTAGTTTCCGTCATACCGGTGTTATGTTCCCGGATTTTGCGTTCCTTACGCGGTCGGGTGATTTATGGGACCCCCCTGACAGTTCGCTTTGAATAAAACTTGTCCAGCAAGGCCCAACCTTGGTTTTACCATTTGCCTCACCTAACCCTTTTCTTCCCTTGGGTTTCCGGAGCCCGAGGGTCATCTTTATTTTAGCCCCGGGCCAGTGCTCCTTCGAGTGTTGGTCCAACTCGAAGCGATGTCCGGCGCCCCTGGCAACAGTGGTCTATGCCAACCCGACGTCTGCTCATCCGGTGTGCCCTGAGAACGAGATATGTGCAGCTCCTATCGGGATTTGTCGGCACAGCGGGAGGTCTTGCTGGTCTTGTTTTACCATTGTCGAAATGTCTTGATGTACCGGGATACCGAGTCTGATCGGAGTGTCTTGGGTGAAGGTCTATTCCTTCGATGATCGCGAGAGCTTGTCATGGGCTAAGTTGGGACACCCCTGCAGGGATTTGAACTTTCGAAAGCCGTGCCCGCGGTTATGGGCAGATGGGAACTTTCGAAAGCCGTCCGGTTGTAGAAGACCTGAAGTTGACCTTAATTAAAATACATCAACCGTGTGTGTTACCGTGATGGTCTCTTTCCGGCGGAGTCCGGGAAGTGAACACGGTGTTGGAGTTATGCTTGACGCAGGTTGCTATAGGATCACTTCTTGATCATACTTTATCGACCGTGCTTTGCCTTCTCTTCTCGCTCTCATTTGCGTATGTTAGCCGCCATATATGCTAGTCGCTTGTTGCAGCTCCACCTCATGCCTTTACCTTACCCATAAGCTTAAATAGTCTTGATCTCGCGGGTTCGAGATTGCTGAGTCCTCGTGACTCACCAGATACTTCCAAAACCAGTTTGCAGGTGCCTATGTTACCGAGCAGGTGACGCAACCAAGCTCAAGGAGGAGCTCGATGAAGATCTTGCCCTTTGTGTTGTTTCGTTCTAGTTGATCAGTAGTGGAGCCCAGTTGGGGTCGATCGGGGACCTTTGTCGCATTTGGGGTTCTTCTTTTATTTTGGTTCCGTAGTCGGACCTTGATTGTATCTGGATGATGTAATGCTTTATTCATGTAATTGTGTGAAGTGGCGATTGTAAGCCAACTATGTATCTCTTTCCCTTATGTATTACTTGGGTTGTGTGAAGATTACCTCACTTGCGACATTGCTTTCAATGCGGTTATACCTCTAAGTCGTGCTTCGACACGTGGGAGATATAGCCGCATCGAGGGCGTTACAAGTTGGTATCAGAGCCTTCCCCGACCTTAGGAGCCCCACTGCTTGATCGTTTTTAGTGGCCGAGTAGTGTCTAGAAAAATGTTTTGAGTCATTTAGGATTATATATATCGGAGCGTTTAGGAATTCTTTTTACTCCCCAGTCCCTTCGACCTTCTGGTGAGGTATCCTGACGTAGAGTTTTGACTCTTCTCTTCTCAAATTTCACTAAATTTTTTTTTAGGATTACGCGGGTATCTTAGAATCGTTCCGATGGTTTTATGATGACAACATTGTTCTTGGTGCCTCCTGTCATTTAGGGGTTGTGGCAGTGTCCCGGGGAGTTGAGCTCCGAGGTGTTGTCGTCATAATATTATCGTTGCAGCCTGGAATACCGAGTTTAGTACGCCGACATCGAAAATCTCTTTTATGCGCTTGTTGGTGAGATAACCCCGCTAACCCAAGATCGAGGTGAGTACGGAGTATTGCCATGACTCATATAACGGATGCTTTTCAAGGTTGAGGTAGACGATTTCGAAGGTTTCTTGGTTATGTGTTGACGGATGGATACAATTTGGATGTAGGGATTGTTAGTTTGGGTGAGATATATTGCTCCCTGTATCCCCAACACCTGATTGCATAACCGAAAGTTTTGGGAGTTTCAAAGGTGGGAATTCAAGTAGCTCTTAGGATATCTTTCCAGCGGATGTATGATATGAAATTGGGGTTCACGTCTAGTGGTCCGCCTATTCACGGTTGGTTTTCTGATGGTCTCGTTGTGTCTTAAAGAGTCCTTGGCTATGCCGACTGGGACGCTTCAGTATGTCATGTGCCTGCCTTGTACATGATGGTGTTGTACGATCGAGCCCGTGTAGGCCCCACCACAAAAACTTGGATTTAAATCTCTATCATATGTTTGTTCCGCTTATTACGCAAGCCAATCCTTTGTTTTGTGTTATTCGTGGTATTCGAGTTGCTTCGAAGTCAAATGTTGAATCCATACCTTTCCTAAACGGTGTTCTCATACTTCGATGTGAATACCAATCCTTTTGATCATCGAGATTGTCATGTCAATTCTTTCCAACCGGTGTGCTTCTCTTCAAATGGATCCGATCATTTCAACATCAGCAAGACCGATTATCATTTCTTCTCAACGGTGTTTGTTTCATGCGTCTCCAAGTTGCCTTTGTTTTCCCGCCCTCCCACCCTTATTTCTTCAAGGACATAGATTTCTTAATCAAGTATCCATTTATTCATGTGAAGTCTCTTCATTCTTTTCAATCAATGTTCTTATCCGGTGATTTCCCATGAAGATGTTCTACTAGTTCGTCATTCCTCATTCCTTTCTCTTCTCCCGTGGATTCAAGTCAAGTTTTGTTGATCATACCTTTTTCCTCATTTCAATGTCTTATCATACCGGTGCACCTCATTATCATTCTACTTCTCGCTATTTGTTATTCCGGAGTGCTCAAGATATCTCGAAGATTCGTGTTTCCACTCTGCATTCGTTCAAGCTCTTTCGAGATTGGTATCTCATTCAAGTCATTTAATTCAACCGGTGCAACATCTCTTTTAAATCTTGTTTAACGGTGTTTTCTTTTGAGTGGGCCCTAACCCACAGGTCTTTTCCCAGGATCTTACCTGACTCTTCTATTTTCCCAGAGCTATCCTAAATTTTCCTCCAAGTTTGACGTAAGAATGAATTTTCATCAGTCACATGCTTTTCTCCAAGATCTTTCAAATTCTTTTCATAGTTGGCTCCACCTCTTCGCTTTTGATTCTTCCGGTGTGCCTCAATAATTCTTGGTGGTGTTTCTCGTTGTCATTCTCAACATTTGAAGACCGAAGAAGAGTTTCTCTTTAATCTTGCTCTATTCTCTTCAAGATTCATGGTTCTAGCTTCATGCCATCCTCATAATCGTTTTTGATTGTGACAATTCTTTTCTTACCATCCGGAGTATTTCTTGAGTTGTTTCCATTTCTTCCCTCCGAAGGTCATCATGTCATAATTCCTCATTCTCAGCTTTCAACTATCGTTCTCTAAATCTTACCGGTGCATCGTTCAAATATCCTCTAATCAATTCATGATCTCTTTGTTCTCATGTATCTAAATCCCCTCAAGTATCTTCATTCGTTTTCCAATTCTTCCCGGTGAATTGTGCCTTCGCTACATTCTATTTCAATTCTTACGGTGGTTCTTTCAAGATCTCTCTTCCTTGTTCATCATATCAATTCATTCGTTCTTTCCTATCCTACCGGTGGTTCGTTGAAGACCTTCTCAAGTTTTGAGCTATATCTCATTTAATCCTTTCTACGAGAATAAGTAGTATGCCAAATCCGTTGCTTGTCATCAATTTAAATTGGTGAAGGATACACATAACATAATTCTTGTTCTTGTTTCATCCAAGTGATTAATTCCTTCTTTCGGAGTTTGTTCATGATGAATAAATTCTCGATTTCAGTTGTTTCATCTTTTCTTTTCCCGGAGTTCCAAGCTCTCATCATCACGGAGATCCATCTAAATCATTGCAAGGCTTCACCTTGTGTTTTCAACTTCCCTTTCTTTTTATCATCCTTTTGTTTACCGGAGTTCTTCATGGAGGTTCTACATGGTGGTTCATCAAGGATTCCTTTCATTCTTCAATTGTTCTTCAAGTTTTCTCTCGAAGTTATGATCCGCCAAGCTATACTCTAAAATAAACATGGTGCTCAACACATGTTTTTTCTGAGGAGTTCAAGTATTCTTCATCTTGCATTCAAGTGCAATTCTTTCTACCTTATCTTTTGAGGTGGTGTTATATCACTCTTGACAATTGCCATTCTTGTTTCACGATTCACATGTTGTCAAGAATGAGGTATTTAAACCCATCAATCTCTTCATTGGAGTTATCTTGGGTTATATTTCACCTAAAGCTTTCCCTAAGGATTGTTGCTATTTATGGTGCTTATAAATGACCCAAGTTCTTCATTTGTCCTCCGGTGAAATAAGTTTTCGTCTCCTTGTTGATATCAATCCAATCATTTGTTTCCGTTGGTGGCAGAAGCTCACCTCATCATTTTGAGATGTTTTTCATAAGCCCGCCACAAGCTTATTCTTTTCGTTGTTGATTTTCCAACAACTCTATTCTAACCTTCTTGCAAGGGTGCATTCCAAGATCATTGGTGGCAGAAGTTGGCATTTTCTTCCCCATTCTGTTATTTCAATGATTTATCTTCTATTCTTTCTTCCGAAGGCATGGTGATGTTGCTCTTTTCACACATCATCTCGAATTGTGAGGATCGTGTTCTTTTCATTCTTATCCATTTAACCAGAGTGTTGTATCATCTCTTCAATATCTTTTCACCTCATCAAGTTTTCTTCTCTTTTCTAACGGATTATTTGCAATCTCGTTCATCTCTGTTGTAGTGTTTTCTTTTAAATTGCTCAACCTCTCAAGGTTCGTGGTTGCACTCGTTTGTCAAAGAAGCAACTTAGTTTTACCTCTTCTCTTCCTCTTCCGCTTCCCTCGGTGCCATCCTAGATCTCGGACGAGATCCTCTCGTAGTGGTGGAGTGTTGTAACGCCCGGATCCGATCGCCTGTGTGTCGCCGATTATTTGCCGTTGTTGCCATGTCATGTGCTTGCGTGTTGCACTTTGCCATGTCATCATCTGCATTTCATATCATGTCATCATGTGCATTGCATTCGTGATACGTGTTCGTCTCATGCATCCGAGCCTTTTCCCGTTGTCCGTTTTGCAATCCGCGCTCCTATGTCCCCCGGCGCCCCTTTTGTCTTCTGTTGTGAGCGGGTGTTAAACTTTCTCGGAATGGTTCGAGGTTTGCCAAGCGGCCTTGGTATAGCACCGTGAACCGCTGTCAAGTTTCGTGCCATTTGGAGGTCGTTTGGTACTCCAACGGTTAACAAGTAAACCAGTAAAGCCCTCTTTGTTGCAGCCCAACACCCCTTCCAAAGTGGCCGAAAACCCACCAAACTCCCCTCCGTGCTCTTGGTCGTTTGATCACGATCGCGTGGCCGAAAACCGCTCCTCATTTGGACTCTCCTAGCTCCCTCTATGCCTATATATACACCCCCCTTTCCAAATTCGCAGATGAACCCTAGCTCCGCTCCTTCCGCGCCGCCGGACACGTCCACCCGCGCCGGACATGTCCGTCGGACGCGTCACCCCGTCCAATAGAACGCCGCCACCTCAGCGCGCCGCCTCCGTGGGTTAACGGGGCGCGCCACGTGGCGCCCCGGCCTCGCACCTGCTGGGCGCTGGAGCCCATCAAGGGCTCAAGACAGCCCGCCTGGCGCCGCGCTTGCCGTTGCCGCCGCCGCCACCTCCGGATCAAGGCGCCCCGCCGCCGTGCCCGCGCCGGCGAGCACCGCCGCCGCCTACGCCCATCGCCGGACCACACCCGCCGCCTGGGCCGGCCGCCGCCCAGCGCGCCTCCCTTCTCTGCGCCGGCGTCGCCCGAGGCCGCGCCTTCCTCCGCCGCCCGCGCCGGGCGATGCATTGCTGCAGCCATCCCGCCGCCTCGGACCTCTGCCGCGACCTACTTTCGGCGTGGATCCGGCGGCGCCGCCCGGATCCGTCCGCCCCGGACCGCCCCGGCCCCTCCTCGACCTCCGGCGTCCTCCTCCCGCTTCTCCGGCGAAGATCCGGCGAACCCCGACGTGCCTCGAAATCCGTGCCCGCGCAGGTTGACCCCCCCGTTTTCTGCCAAGTCCCCATGATTCTAACATTTTCATGCCATGTTCATGCCATCGCATTTTCGTATCCGTATCTCCGTTTCGCGCGTATAATATGTCAAATTGTTCGCCTCGACGAGTACATCATTTCATTCCATTGCATCATTTGCATTTGAGCTCATCTTGATGCCCGAAATGCTGTTGGAAGAGTGCTTCATGTTGTTAATCTGCTGAAACTGTTATAACTTGCTGTTTTAACATTTTTGCCATGATTTATGTGTGCATCCTATGAGTGTGAGCTCTACATGAATGTTGGAATATGCCATGCCATCTTTCCAGAGGTGTTGACCTTATATTTTTGTGAGTTGTGTGCTGAGTGCATCGAGCTTGTAAAGTAGGGTAGTTGCTGTTGCTGTTTTCCTGACAGATTCTGTTACATTTTGATGCCATGTTAACATGCTTCCACTAATCATTCTATGCATAATCTGGAGATGCTCTATAAACATGTTTTGATATACATGTCTTGCTCTAACCATTCATGCCCTTTGTTGCAATTATAGCCTGCTGGAACATATTCATTTCTTGCTCCAAAGTTGCTTGAAAATGTTTTCTGACAGATTGTTTGCATGAGAGTCAATTTTCACGGGGTCGTTGTAGTTGGTCCGTGTATGCTATGACCTTGCTCTTGCCATGCTTAGCTTCATAAACATGCCTTATTGCTGTTGGTTGCCTTTCCATGCCATGTATTGCTCTGTAGTGAGTGTTTCGAGCTCACGAACATGCCTACTTATTGTTGTTCTTGCCATGTATAAATCTGTAATAAAACTTGCCATGTTTACATGGGTGCCATCATATTTTCCGTGCCTTTTTGGCTCATGGTCAGTAAGGGTCTTTTGATATATGATATTAGTAGATTCATGCCATGCCTTTGTTTGCCATGATAAGTTCCTGTAACATGTTGTTTGCTTGCTCTAAACATTGCAACCTGATGTTATTTCTGCTAAAGTCTGAAATTGTTATTACTTGCAATATCTCCATGTCTTTTTGAGCATGATCCATTGATTTCTAGAGATAGCTCAGTGTTCATGTTTTGTTATGCTTTACCAGTACTTCATGCCCATGCCTTTTGTTATTATGTTGGGGTGCTATAGCATGTTGTTTTGATGCTTGTAAGATGCCTAGTTGCTGTTTTGGACAGATTGTTGCTATGACTTGTATAAAGTGTGCATGTGTTGCCCCGTTGTCCGGTTTTGAGTGTGCTCTATATGAAACTTGCTTGATTTTGCATGTAGTTTCATATTATCATGTTGCATCCTTGTTTTGAGGTGTTTGCTTGATGTTTGGGTGCATTTTGCATCAATGCCATGTTTAACTTGTTTTGCTCATATCTTCTAGGCCGTAGCTCCAAATCTAATGAACTTTATATGTAACTTGACTAGATTTTCGTGTAGATCCTCTTGGTGCTCTTTAACTTGCTGTTTAACAAGTTGAACATAAGGTTTATTCAGTTCTGGACCAATTTCGAAATATGCATATGAGGACTTAGGAATTGTTATATGTTGTTTAGGCCTCATTTAAACTTGCCTTGATGTGTTGTTCTTGTTTGCATCATCTCCTGCCATGAGTAGCTTCATGTAGCTTGGTCATGCATCATGCTTGTTGTGCATCATGTCATGTTCATGTGTGGTGTGTTTACCTATGTTGTGTGCTTCTTCTTGTTAGTTCCTGTTTCGTTGCGTCGTGAGGATTCGTTCGTCTTCGGTTGGTTCGGCTTCATCCGTTCGTCTTCTTCATGGACTCGTTCTTCTTCCTTGCGGGATTTCAGGCAAGATGACCGCTACCCTGGATCTCACTACTATCATTGCTATGCTAGTTGCCTCGTTCTTTCGCTATGCTGCGCTACCTATTACCTGTTTGTCCAGCCATCCCATATTGCCATGAACCTCTAATCCTTTGACACCTTTCCTATGCAAACCACTGTTTGGCTATGGTACCGCTTTTGCTCAGCCCCTCTTATAGCGTTGCTAGTTGCCGGTGAAGTTGAAGATTTCTCCATGGTGGACAGGATTTTGTTGGGATATCACAATATCTCTTATATTGTTAATGCATCTATATACTTGGTAAAGGGTGGAAGGCTCGGCCTTATGCCCGGTGTTTTGTTCCACTCTTGCCGCCCTAGTTTCCGTCATACCGGTGTTATGTTCCCGGATTTTGCGTCCCTTACGCGGTCGGGTGATTTATGGGACCCCCGACAGTTCGCTTTGAATAAAACTTGTCCAAAGAAGGCCCAACATTGACTTTTACCATTTGCCTCACCACCACCTATCTTTTCCCTTGGGAGTCGCTCTCTCGAGGGTCATCTTTATTTTAGCCCCGGGCGATTGCTTGTCTAAGTGCTGGTCCAAACCGAAGCGATGTCCCGCCCCACAGGCAACCAGGGTCTATGCCAACCCGACGTCTTGCTCATCCGGTGTGCCCGAGAACGAGATATGCAGCTCCTATCGGGATTGTCGGCAAGATCGGGCGGCTTTGCTGGTCTTGTTTTACCATTGTCGAAATGTCTTGATGTACCGGATACCGAGTCGATCGAGTGTCTTGGGTGAAGGTTTATTCTTCGTTGATCGCGAGAGCTTGTTATGGGCTGTTGGGACACCCTGCAGGTATAAACTTTCGAGAGCCGTGCCCGCGGTTATGTGGCAGATGGGAATTTGTTAATGTCCGGTTGTAGACAACTTGACACTTGATCCGAATTAAAACGCATCAACCGAGTGTGTAGCCGTGATGGTCTCTTCGGCGGAGTCCGGAAGTGAACACGGTTTCTGTGTTATGTTTGATGTAAGTAGGTGTTCAGGATCACCTCTTGATCATTGCTAGCTTCACGACCGTTCCTTTGTTTCTCTTCTCGCTCTCATTTGCGTTGGTTAGCCACCATACTTGCTTAGTCGCTGCTGCAACCTCACCACTTTACCTCCTTCCTTTCCCATTAAGCTTTGCTAGTCTTGATACCCATGGTAATGGGATTGCTTTGAGTCCTCGTGACTCACGGATACTTCCAAAACCAGTTTGCGGTGCCTATGTTACCGAGCGGTGACGCAATCAAGCTCAAGGAGGAGCTCGATGAAGATCTTGCCCTTTGTGTTGTTTCGTTCTAGTTGATCAGTAGTGGAGCCCAGTTGGGGTCGATCGGGGACCTTTGTCGCATTTGGGGTTCTTCTTTTATTTTGGTTCTGTAGTCGGACCTTGATTGTATCTAGATGATGTAATCCTTTATTCATGTAATTGTGTGAAGTGGCGATTGTAAGCCAACTATGTATCCTTTTCCCTTATGTACTACATGGGTTGTGTGAAGATTACCTCACTTGCGACATTGCTTTCAATGCGGTTATGCCTCTAAGTCGTGCTTCGACACGTGGGAGATATAGCCGCATCGAGGGCGTTACAAGTTGGTAATCAGAGCCTTCCCCGACCTTAGGAGCCCCACTGCTTGATCGATTTTAGCGGCCGAGTTGTGTCTAGAAAAATGTTTTGAGTCATTTAGGAATTATATATCGGAGAGTTAGGAATTCTTTTACTCCTCAATCCCTTCGACCTTTTGGTGAGGTATCCTGACGTAGAGTTTTGACTCTTCTCTTCTCAAATTTCACTAAAAAAAATTTTAGGATCACGCGGGTATCTTAGAATCGTTCCTATGGTTTTATGATGACAACATTGTTCTTGGTGCCTCCTGTCATTTAGGGGTTGTGGCAGTGTCCCGGGGAGTTGAGCTCCGAGGTGTTGTCGTCATAATATTATCGTTGCATTCGGAATACCGAGTTTAGTACCGACATCGAAAATCTCTTTTATGCGCTTGTTGGTGAGATAACCCGCTAACCCAAAGATCGAGGTGAGTACGGAGTATTGCCATGACTCGTATAACGGATGCTTTTCAAGGTTGAGGTAGACGATTTCGAAGGTTTCTTTGTTATGTGTTGACGAATGGATACAATTTGGATGTAGGGATTGTTAGTTTGGGTGAGATATATTGCTCCTCAGTATCCCCAACACCTGATTGCATAACCGAAAGTTTCGGAGTTTCATAGGTGGGAATTCAAGTAGCTCTTAGGATATCTTTCCAACGGATGTATGATATGAAATTGGGGTTCGACGCCTAGTGGTCCGCCTATTCACGGTTGGTTTTACAGTGGTCTCGTTGTGTCTTAAAGAGTCCTTGGCTATGCTGACTCGGGGACGCTTCGTATGTCATATGCACTGCCTTGTACATGATGGTGTTGTACGATCGAGCCCGTGTAGGCCCCACCACGAAAACTTCGGACGAAATCTCTATCATATGTTTGTTCCGGCTTATTCTGCAAGCCAATCCTTTGTTTTGTGTTATTCGTGGTATTCGAGTTGCTTCGAAGTCAAATGTTGAATCCATACCTTTCCTAAACGGTGTTCTCATACTCCGATGTGAATACCAATCCTTTTGATCATCGAGATTGTCATGTCAATTCTTTCCAACCGGTGTGCTTCTCTTCAAATGGATCCGATCATTTCAACATCAGCAAGACCAATTATCATTTCTTCTCAACGGTGTTTGTTTCATGCGTCTCCAAGTTGCCTTTGTTTTCCCGCCCTCCCACCCTTATTTCTTCAAGGACACAGATTTCTTAATCAAGTATCCATTTATTCATGTGAAGTCTCTTCATTCTTTTCAATCAATGTTCTTATCCGGTGATTTCCCATGAAGATGTTCTACTAGTTCGTCATTTCTCATTCCTTTCTCTTCTCCGGTGGATTCAAGTCAAGTTTTGTTGATCATACCTTTTTCCTCATTTCAATGTCTTATCATACCGGTGCACCTCATTATCATTCTACTTCTCGCTATTTGTTATTCCGGAGTGCTCAAGATATCTCGAAGATTCGTGTTTCCACTCTGCATTTGTTCAAGCTCTTTCGAGATTGGTATCTCATTCAAGTCATTTAATTCAACCGGTGCAACATCTCTTTTAAATCTTGTTTAACGGTGTTTTCTTTTGAGTGGGCCCTAACCCACAGGTCTTTTCCCAGGATCTTACCTGACTCTTCTATTTTCCCAGAGCTATCCTAAATTTTCCTCCAAGTTTGACGTAAGAATGAATTTTCATCAGTCACATGCTTTTCTCCAAGATCTTTCAAATTCTTTTCATAGTTGGCTCAACCTCTTCGCTTTTGATTCTTCCGGTGTGCCTCAATAATTCTTGGTGGTGTTTCTCGTTGTCATTCTCAACATTTGAAGACCGAAGAAGAGTTTCTCTTTAATCTTGCTCTATTCTCTTCAAGATTCATGGTTCTAGCTTCATGCCATCCTCATAATCGTTTTTGATTGTGACAATTCTTTTCTTACCATCCAGAGTATTTCTTGAGTTGTTTCCATTTCTTCCCTCCGAAGGTCATCATGTCATAATTCCTCATTCTCAGCATTCAACTATCGTTCTCTAAATCTTACCGGTGCATCGTTCAAATATCCTCTAATCAATTCATGATCTCTTTGTTCTCATGTATCTAAATCCCCTCAAGTATCTTCATTCGTTTTCCAATTCTTCCCGGTGAATTGTGCCTTCGCTACATTCTATTTCAATTCTTACGGTGGTTCTTTCAAGATCTCTCTTCCTTGTTCATCATATCAATTCATTCGTTCTTTCCTATCCTACCGGTGGTTCGTTGAAGACCATCTCAAGTTTTGAGCTATATCTCATTTAATCCTTTCTACGAGAATAAGTAGTATGCCAAATCCGTTGCTTGTCATCAATTTAAATTGGTGAAGGATACGCATAACATAATTCTTGTTCTTGTTTCATCCAAGTGATTAATTCCTTCTTTCGGAGTTTGTTCATGATGAATAAATTCTCGGTTTCAGTTGTTTCATCTTTTCTTTTCCCGGAGTTCCAAGCTCTCATCATCACGGAGATCCATCTAAATCATTGCAAGGCTTCACCTTGTGTTTTCAACTTCCCTTTCTTTTTATCATCCTTTTGTTTACCGGAGTTCTTCATGGAGGTTCTACATGGTGGTTCATCAAGGATTCCTTTCATTCTTCAATTGTTCTTCAAGTTTTCTCTCGAAGTTATGATCCGCCAAGCTATACTCTAAAATAAACATGGTGCTCAACACATGTTTTTCCTGAGGAGTTCAAGTATTCTTCATCTTGCATTCCGAAGTGCAATTCTTTCTACCTTATCTTTTGAGGTGGTGTTATATCACTCTTGACAATTGCCATTCTTGTTTCACGATTCACATGTTGTCAAGAATGAGGTATTTAAACCCATCAATCTCTTCATTGGAGTTATCTTGGGTTATATTTCACCTAAAGCTTTCCCTAAGGATTGTTGCTATTTATGGTGCTTATAAATGACCCAAGTTCTTCATTTGTCCTCCCGGTGAAATAAGTTTCTCGTCTCCTTGTTGATATCAATCCAATCATTTGTTTCCGTTGGTGGCAGAAGCTCACCTCATCATTTTGAGATGTTTTTCATAAGCCCGCCACAAGCTTATTCTTTTCGTTGTTGATTTTCCAACAACTCTATTCTAACCTTCTTGCAAGGGTGCATTCCAAGATCATTGGTGGCAGAAGTTGGCATTTTCTTCCCCATTCTGTTATTTCAATGATTTATCTTCTATTCTTTCTTCCGAAGGCATGGTGATGTTGCTATTTTCACACATCATCTTGAATTGTGAGGATCGTGTTCTTTTCATTCTTATCCATTTAACCAGAGTGTTGTATCATCTCTTCAATATCTTTTCACCTCATCAAGTTTTCTTCTCTTTTCTAACGGATTATTTGCAATCTCGTTCATCTCTGTTGTAGTGTTTTCTTTTAAATTGCTCAACCTCTCAAGGTTCGTGGTTGCACTCGTTTGTCAAAGAAGCAACTTAGTTTTACCTCTTCTCTTCCTCTTCCGTTTCCCTCCGGTGCCATCCTAGATCTCGGGACGAGATCCTCTCGTAGTGGTGGAGTGTTGTAACGCCCCGGATCCGATGCGCCAGGTGTCTGCCAGTTATTTGCCGTTGTTGCCATGTCATGTGCTTGCGTGTTGCACTTTGCCATGTCATCATCTGCATTTCATATCATGTCATCATGTGCATTGCATTCGCATACGTGTTCGTCTCATGCATCCGAGCCTTTTCCCCGTTGTCCGTTTTGCAATCCGGCGCTCCTATGTCCCCCGGCGTCCCCTTTTGTCTTCTGTTGTGAGCGGGTGTTAAACTTTCTCGGAATGGCCCGAGGTTTGCCAAGCGGCCTTGGTATAGCACCGGTAGACCGCCTGTCAAGTTTCGTGCCATTTGGAGGTCGTTTGGTACTCCAACGGTTAACCGGGTAACCGTAAAGCCCTCTTTTGTTGCAGCCCAACACCCCTTCCAAAGTGGCCCAAAACCCACCAAACTCCCCTCCGTGCTCTTGGTCGTTTGATCACGATCGCGTGGCCGAAAACCGCTCCTCATTTGGACTCTCCTAGCTCGCTCTATGCCTATATATACACCCCCCTTTCCAAATTCGCAGATGAACCCTAGCTCCGCTCCTTCCGCGCCGCCGGACACGTCCGCCCGCGCCGGACATGTCCGTCGGACGCGTCACCCCGTCCAATAGAACGCCGCCACCTCAGCGCGCCGCCTCCGTGGGTTAACGGAGCGCGCCACGTGGCGCCTCCGGCCTCCTCAAGGCTGGCCATGGAGCCATCAAGGCCCTCAAGACAGTTCGCCAGGCGCCGCCGCGCCGTTACCCGCCGCCGCCTTCGGACCGCGCCCCCGCCTCCGGATCGCGCCACAGACGCCGCCGCCTCGCCGTGAAAGCACTCGCCGCCTTTTATCGGACGCCGCCGCCAGCGCGCCAGCGCCGCCCTCTGCGCCGCCGCGCCTCGCCCAGAGCCCCGCGCCGCATACAAGCCGGCTGTCGCCTGGTCCCGTGCCATCCATCCGCCTCGGACCTCTGCCGCCGACCTCGCTCCGGTGGATCCGGGCGGCGCCGCCGGATCCGTCGCCCCGGACCGCCTGCCCCTCCTCGACCTCGGCGTCCTCCTCCGCTTCTCCGCGAAGATCCGCGAACCCGACGTGCCTCGAAATCCGTGCCAGCAGTTGACCCCCCGTTTTCGCCAAGTCCCCATGATTCTAACATTTTCATGCCATGTTCATGCCATCGCATTTTCGCATCCGTAGTTCCGTTTCGTGCGTATAATATGTCAAATTGTTCGTCTCGACGAGTACATCATTTCATTCCATTGCATCATTTGCATTTGAGCTCATCTTGATGCCCGAAATGCTGTTGGAAGAGTGCTTCATGTTGTTAATCAATAAACTGTTATAACTTGCTGTTTTAACATTTTTCCATGATTTATGTGTGCATCCTATGAGTGTGAGCTCTACATGAATGTTGGAATATGCCATGCCATCTTTCCAGAGGTGTTGACCTTATATTTTTGTGAGTTGTGTGCTGAGTGCATCGAGCTTGTAAAGTAGGGTAGTTCTTGTTCTTTGTTTTCTGACAGATTCTGTTACATTTTGATGCCATGTTAACATGCTTCCACTAATCATTCTATGCATAATCTGGAGATGCTCTATAAACATGTTTTGATATACATGTCTTGCTCTATCCATTCATGCCCTTGGTTGCAATTATAGCCTGCTGGAACATGTTCATTTCTTGCTCCAAAGTTGCTTGAAAATGTTTTCTGACAGATTGTTTGCATGAGAGTCAATTTTCACGGGGTCGTTGTAGTTGGTCCGTGTATGCTATGACCTTGCTCTTGCCATGCTTAGCTTCATAAATATGCCTTATTGCTGTTGGTTGCCTTTCCATGCCATGTATTGTGAGTGTTTCGAGCTCACGAACATGCCTACTTATTGTTGTTCTTGCCATGTATAAATCTGTAATAAAACTTGCCATGTTTACATGGGTGCCATCATATTTTCCGTGCCTTTTTGGCTCATGGTCAGTAAGGGTCTTTTGATATATGCTATTAGTAGATTCATGCCATGCCTTTGTTTGCCATGATAAGTTCCTGTAACATGTTGTTTGCTTGCTCTAAACATTGCAACCTTGATGTTATTTCGCTAAAGTCTGAAATTGTTATTACTTGCAATATCTCCATGTCTTTTTGAGCATGATCCATTGATTTCTAGAGATAGCTCAGTGTTCATGTTTTGTTATGCTTTACCAGTACTTCATGCCCATGCCTTTTGTTATTATGTTGGGGTGCTGTAGCATGTTGTTTTGATGCTTGTAAGATGCCTAGTTCTTTGTTTTGGATGATTGTTGCTATGACTTGTATAAAGTGTGCATGTGTTGCCCCGTTGCTCCGTTTTGAGTGTGCTCTATATGAAACTTGCTTGATTTTGCATGTAGTTTCATATTATCATGTTGCATCCTTGTTTTGAGGTGTTTGCTTGATGTTTGGGTGCATTTTGCATCAATGCCATGTTTAACTTGTTTTGCTCATATCTTCTAGGCCGTAGCTCCAAATCTAATGAACTTTATATGTAACTTGACTAGATTTTCGTGTAGATCCTCTTGGTGCTCTTTAACTTGCTGTTTAACAACTTGAACATAAGGTTTATTCAGTTCTGGACCAATTTCGAAATATGCATATGAGGACTTACCGGAATTGTTATATGTTGTTTCCGGCCTCATTTAAACTTGCCTTGATGTGTTGTTCTTGTTTGCATCATCTCCTGCCATGAGTAGCTTCATGTAGCTTGGTCATGCATCATGCTTGTTGTGCATCATGTCATGTTCATGTGTGGTGTGTTTACCTATGTTGTGTGCTTCTTCTTGTTAGTTCCTGTTTCGTTGCGTCGTGAGGATTCGTTCGTCTTCGGTTGGTTCGGCTTCATCCGTTCGTCTTCTTCATGGACTCGTTCTTCTTCCTTGCGGGATTTCAGGCAAGATGACCGCTACCCTGGATCTCACTACTATCATTACTATGCTAGTTGCCTCGTTCTTTCGCTATGCTGCGCTACCTATTACCTGTTTGTCCAGCCATCCCATATTGCCATGAACCTCTAATCCTTTGACACCTTTCCTATGCAAACCACTGTTTGGCTATGGTACCGCTTTTGCTCAGCCCCTCTTATAGCGTTGCTAGTTGCCGGTGAAGTTGAAGATTTCTCCATGGTGGACAGGATTTTGGTTGGGATATCACAATATCTCTTATATTGTTAATGCATCTATATACTTGGTAAAGGGTGGAAGGCTCGGCCTTATGCCTGGTGTTTTGTTCCACTCTTGCCGCCCTAGTTTCCGTCATACCGGTGTTATGTTCCCGGATTTTGCGTCCCTTACGCGGTCGGGTGATTTATGGGACCCCCCTGACAGTTCGCTTTGAATAAAACTTGTCCCAAGAAGGCCCAACATTGACTTTTACCATTTGCCTCACCACCACCTATCTTTTCCCTTGGGAGTCGCTCTCTCGAGGGTCATCTTTATTTTAGCCCCCCCGGGCCAGTGCTTGTCTAAGTGCTGGTCCAAACCGAGCGATGTCCGGCGCCCCCACAGGCAACCGAGGTCTATGCCAACCCGACGTCTTGCTCATCCGGTGTGCCTCGAGAACGAGATATGCGCAGCTCCTATCGGGATTGTCGGCGATCGGGCGGCTTTTGCTGGTCTTGTTTTACCATTGTCGAAATGTCTTGATGTACGGGATACCGAGTCGATCGGAGTGTCTTGGGTGAAGGTTTATTCTTCGTTGATCGCGAGAGCTTGTTATGGGCTAAGTTGGGACACCCTGCAGGTATAAACTTTCGAGAGCCGTGCCCACGGTTATGTGGCAGATGGGAATTTGTTAATGTCCGGTTGTAGACAACTTGACACTTGATCCGAATTAAAACGCATCAACCGAGTGTGTAGCCGTGATGGTCTCTTCTCGGCGGAGTCCGGGAAGTGAACACGGTTTCTGTGTTATGTTTGACGTAAGTAGGTGTTCAGGATCACCTCTTGATCATTGCTAGCTTCACGACCGTTCCTTTGTTTCTCTTCTCGCTCTCATTTGCGTTGGTTAGCCACCATACTTGCTTAGTCGCTGCTGCAACCTCACCACTTTACCTCCTTCCTTTCCCATTAAGCTTTGCTAGTCTTGATACCCATGGTAATGGGATTGCTGAGTCCTCGTGACTCACCAGATACTTCCAAAACCAGTTTGCAGGTGCCTAAGTTACCGAGCAGGTGACGCAATCAAGCTCAAGGAGGAGCTCGATGAAGATCTTGCCCTTTGTGTTGTTTCGTTCTAGTTGATCAGTAGTGGAGCCCAGTTGGGGTCGATCGGGGACCTTTGTCGCATTTGGGGTTCTTCTTTTATGTTGGTTCCGTAGTCGGACCTTAATTGTATCTGGATGATGTAATGCTTTATTCATGTAATTGTGTGAAGTGGCGATTGTAAGCCAACTATGTATCCTTTTCCCTTATGTACTACATGGGTTGTGTGAAGATTACCTCACTTGCGACATTGCTTTCAATGCGGTTATGCCTCTAAGTCGTGCTTCGACACGTGGGAGATATAGCCGCATCGAGGGCGTTACACTGGCCTTGACCCGCGGCTGGCAGACGTTTGCTCGCACGCGTGGCCTGAGCCGCCGGTGCACCCTGCACTTCAAGTTCGACGGTGATGCCACCCTCTACGTGAGGGTGTTTGGGGAAGATGGTCGCCGCGCAGGGTGCTGCCCTGAAGACGACGACCGCGGCCGGGGGCCCAGCCCCGGCGAGGGCGGAGAGGATAGCGCGAGCGTGGTTGGCGGCGCCCAGGGTTCCTCAAGCTTCACCAGTTTTTCTTCGGGCAGTGACTCTTCCAGCAGCGGCCGCGGTCAGCCTCCACGCCGTCGTGCATGCCTGGAGGGTGGTAGCGGGTCTGCCCACCGTCGCGCCTCGGTGAAGCGCGAGAGGGAGTCAGCCTAAGCTCCGGAGGCGGGTCGAGTCTTCCCTGAGGGCCGGCGCCGGGCGAGCTTCACGAGATTTGCCCTTTCTTTTCCTTTTTCCTGCGCAGAAAGACAGTAGTGTGGGGCCCCGTGGGGGCGTGTTTGGGTTACCGTTGTTAATCATCGTACTGTTCCCGTTATTTTGGTATTGTTCTCTCCGGCCAAACGTTCGCGCGTAGGTAATCCCCTGCCACAGCCGTGGGGGCAACCGACCCAGGCCCTGTATTCGTGTCGCGATGCCCGTGAGGCACGGACTGGAGGGGTGCTCCTGTAGTGAACCTGGGTTGTCAAACCTTGAACGATAAGGGTAGAGAAATGCTCGCGAGGGAGTTTGGGCTGCTCCCTCGTGAGACCTCGCGCGAGAGAAATCGAGGTAGGAGAGCGAAAAGTCGGAGAGCCACAACTCAAAGGCAACAGCTTCAATAAAACTTCAAATAAGAGCGAACAAGCCAACTGCAGAAAGCAAATGAAAAAGCTGTGTCCGGCACCTAATCTAGTCTTCGACGACTTCTCACCAGCGCGGAGCTAAGTGCTGCCACTGGGCGTGGGAGGGAGCCCCAGGGCCTGAGGCCGGCGCTCCTGAGACTCCGGGGCGTGTACAACCCCAACTCATTATTACGTGAGAGTGTCACGGGCGGCGAGCTTCCCAGGCATTGGCCTTCTTCACAGGCTCCGGGCCTTTCTTGGGGGAAACAAGCTTCACGGGCATTGGCCCTCTTCACAGGCTCCGGGCCTTTTCCAAAACGCATCAGCTTCACAGGCGTTCGCCTTCTTCACAGGCTCTGGGCCTTTGCCACAAACATGAGCTTCACAGGCATTCGCCTTCTTCACAGGCTCTGGGCCTTTTCCAAAAAGATGAGCTTCACAGGCATTCGCCTTCTTCACAGGCTCTGGGCCTTTTCCTAAAAGATGAGCTTCACAGGCATTCGCCTTCTTCACGGGCTCTGGGCCTTTTTAGGGGTAAAACCTCCGGAGGTGCTGGATGTTCCACGCGTTCTGGACAGGTACTCCCTCCTGAGTCTCCAAGCGCGCGAAGCCGGGCCTGGAAACATGAACAACCTTGAACGGGCCCTCCCACATGGGAGAGAGCTTATGCAGTCCCTCCCTGGAGAGAACCCGCCGGAGCACGAGGTCCCCTACCTCAAGAGTTCTGGGGCGGATGTTGCGGCAGTGGTATCGCCGCAGTGCTTGTTGGTACCTTGCCGCTCGCAGCGCGGCTTCTCGACGACGCTCCTCCCCCAGCACGAGGTCCATCCCCCGCATGGCGTCCTGCTGCGTCTCATCGAACGCCAGGACCCGCGCGGAACGACGCCTGACCTCGTGAGGGAGGACCGCTTCGGCTCCATAGACCAGGAAGAAGGGGGTCTCCCCAGTCGGCTTGGTGGCGGTTGTGCGGATGGACCACAACACGGACTGAAGCTCATCGTACCTGTTGGGGAACATAGTAATTTCAAAAAAAATCCTACGCACACGCAAGATCATGGTGATGGCATAGCAACGAGAGGGGAGAGTGTTGTCCATGTACCCTCGTAGACCGTAAGCGGAAGCGTTAGCACAACGCGGTTGATGTAGTCGTACGTCTTCATGATCCGACCGATCCAAGCACCGAGCGTCACGGCACCTCCGAGTTCAGACACGTTCAGCTCGATGGCGATCCCGGGCTCCGATCCAGCAAAGCTTGGGATGAGTTCCGCCAAGACGACGGCGTGGTGGCGATGATGATGTTCTACGGCGCGAGGCTTCGCCTAAACTCGCGACGATATGACCGAGGAGGAATATGGTGGAGGGGGGCACCGACACGGCTAAGGAACGATCCGTAGATCAACTTGTGTGTCTATGGGGTGCCCCCGCCCGTATATAAAGGAGCAAGGGGGGGCGGCCGGCCCCAAGGGCGCGCAGAGGAGGAGTCCTCCTCCTAGTAGGAGTAGGACTCCCCCTTCCTACTCCTACTAGGAGGGGAAGGAAGGGGAGAGGGGAAGGAAAGAGGGGGGCGCCGCCCCCCTCCTTGTCCAATTCGGACCAGAGGGAGAGGGGGCGCGCGGCCCACCCTGGCCGCCCCTCTCTCTTCCACACTAAGGCCCATAAGGCCCATTACTCTCCCGAGGGGTTCCGGTAACCCCTCCGGCACTCCGGTTTTCTCCGAAATCACCCGGAACACTTCCGGTGTCCGAATATAGTCGTCCAATATATCAATCTTTATGTCTCGACCATTTCGAGACTCCTCGTCAAGTCCGTGATCATATACGGGACTTCGAACAAACTTCGGTACATCAAAACTTATAAACTCATAATAAAACTGTCATTGTAATGTTAAGCGTGCGGACCCTACGGGTTCGAGAACTATGTAGACATGACCTAGAACTATTCTCCGTCAATAACCAATAGCGGAACCTGGATGCCCATATTGGTTCCTACATATTCTATGAAGATCTTTATCGGTCAAACCGCATAACAACATACGTTGTTCCCTTTGTCATCGGTATGTTACTTGCCCGAGATTCGATCGTCGGTATCCAATACCTAGTTCAATCTCGTTACCGGCAAGTCTCTTTACTCGTTACATAATGCATCATCCCGTAACCAACTCATTGGTCACATTGCTTGCAAGGCTTATAGTGATGTGCATTACCGAGAGGGCCCAGAGATACCTCTCCGACAATCGGAGTGACAAAACCTAATCTCAAAATACACCAACTCAACATGTACCTTCGGAGACACCTATAGTACTCCTTTATAATCACCCAGTTATGTTGTGACGTTTGGTAGTACCCAAAGTGTTCCTCCGGTAAACGGGAGTTGCATAATTCTCATAGTTACAGGAACATGTATAAGTCATGAAGAAAGCAATAGCAATATACTAAACGATCAAGTGCTAGGCTAACGGAATGGGTCATGTCAATCACATCATTCTCCTAATGATGTGATCCCATTAATCAAATGACAACACATGTCCATGGTTAGGAAACATAACCATCTTTGATTAATGAGCTAGTCAAGTAGAGGCATACTAGTGACGTTATGTTTGTCTATGTATTCACACATGTATCATGTTTTCGGTTAATACAATTATAGCATGAATAATAAACATTTATCATGATATGAGGAAATAAATAATAACTTTATTATTGCCTCTAGGGCATATTTCCTTCAGTACCAACCTCTGCCGCAGGCCTCCAGTTTCTTCTTGAATGTTCTGGTCTTGAGGCCCCTCAGGACTTCTGCGTTGGCCCGCTCGGCCTGGCCGTTGCTTCGGGGGTGCGCCACTGAAGCGTAGTGTCGTGGGAAACGAACACCTATGGGGCAGGGCCCCTTTCGGTCCGGCAAGGGAGCGGAGGGCGCACGAAGAGCAGATCGAGGCGGCACGCGAGGATTTTACCCAGCTTGGAGCTCTCCAGAGATAAAACTCCTCCGCTGCTTTGTGGTGGTATTATGTTCTTGCTCAAGAGCGTGGCGTTCTGTGTTTTCGAAGAGTGAACCCCCTCGTTGCGCATGGGCCTCCTTTTATAGGCTAAGCGGGTCACCGGCGGTGGCAGCGCAGACAGGGTATAAAAGTAAAAGAGGGGTTGGTACAACCGCTATCTCTGATGCCCCCTACCTAACTCGGCGGCGGGGACAAGGGCATTTAATGCCCGTCGATCGCTTAAACAGTGCGGCAGAAGCAACCGTTAGGGACGCCACCGCCTGCCATGATGGCCTTCTTGTCATCTCTACTTGCCACCTCGCACCGCTTGGCTGCACAGCTCCCCGCCACGTGTGCCTAGAACGATCCTGCGGCGACACATCGTCGGATGCGCTGGAGCGTGGGCGCAGAGTGGTAACCGCCATGACAAGCGCCTTGCATGATCGTTGTCTTGCCGCACCTGAAAGCTTGTCGCTCGCCGGGTCTTGACGGGACGCGCGGCGCGTCGCGGCAAGTTTCTTGGCTGGCCCTCCCGGCAAGCTCCTCCTGCCGGGGCCTTGTCCTTCCCGGCAAGCTCCTCTTGCCGGGGCCTTATCTTCTTAGTTAAAACACTTTGTTCTTGAATGGCATCAATATGAGCTACGGAGGATCTTGGCGGACGCCGGCAAGCCCCCGCCACTGGGGTCTCTGTTGCCCGTGCACAAGTTCGGGATACTAAGGTACCCCTACTTTAGTACACCGACAGAGCCCGGGCATGGGCCACCTGCAGTGCCAGCGCTATTGGGCGAGCCCAAAACGAGGCACGGGCACTCGTGGCACTGGGTCCCTCTAAATCTAACTCCGTATCCACCGCGCCCTCCGTAGCAGCCTGGCGTCAAGCGCGTCGTGGGAGAGATCGGGCAATTCTTTAATCAAGAAAGGCGTAACTTTCGCCTCTCGCCTTTATAAGCAGGGGAAACAGGGGCCGTTCCCCTACCTTCGCCACTTGCGGTTCCTTCCTCAGAAAGCTCCGCCGCTCCCCTCCGCTTCCCAAGCCGAAAGAGAGCAGCGCTCTGCCCTCGCCGCCGCCGTCGCCGCCGCCGCCGCCAACCTCCTCCACCGCTTCCACCATGGCTCCGAAGACCGGGAAGAGCGTGAAGTCGGCCGAGGCGCTGCGGCTTGAGGCGCTGCGCAAGGAACGAGCACTTTTCCCCCCCGAGCTCACCCCGAAGGCGCTGCGGGAGGAGTTCTATCTCTTCTAGTCGACGGAGATGCGGGCGCATCAGCGCGCAGTACTCGCCGGCTTCTACCGAAAAAGTGTCCCAGAGGATCTTGTTTCTTCCCCCTGTTCTTCTATTGCGGGCTTTTCCCACCTTTTTCCGATTTCTTCTGTGATATCATGAATACCTACGGGTTTCATCTTCTTGACTTCACCCCCAACGCCGTTCTGACAATGGCGGTTTTCGCACACCTCTACGAGAACTTTGTTGGAATCCACCCAAATGTCGCCCTCTTTCGCCACTACTTCATACCCCGGGCCGAGAAGGGAGAGCCCTTAGCTGGCGGGATCGCCTGGATCTCGAGGGTCGGCATGAAGAAGGTTTATCTGGAGGGCGAGCTCCGCAGCAAGTGGGATGAGTGGAGGGCGGAGTGGTGCTGGATTGTTGACGCGGATCCGCAGCCATTCACCAACCTGCGTCAAGCCCGAGTGGTGCGCAGCGGCGACTGGAGCGCCCTGGCGGCGGACGACGCCAGATTGAAGATCGCCACCACGCGGATTATGCGGCTCAGGCTTGCTGGGCTTACTGTAGGGGCCGTTGGCGCGGACTTCCTTCGCCGCCGCATCGCCCCTCTGCAGGAGAGGAAGAGGCCCGCCTGGCTGTTCGGGGGCCCGACAGATATCATGAGGCTGCGTCCAGGCCTCAATTTTAATTTCACAGTCTTGGAGTTGGATGGGATGCTCAAGGAGTTGTTCAAGCACGACTCCAACCATCCGGAGTGGTTCAGGCTGCCGCGGGGTGTCGTGCCATTGTGCAATAACTCCCAGCTCAATCGCATCCGTGCAATGATGTCGGAGTGCGACTCGCATGGGATTATCCCAACGTGGCAGGAGCCTGCCGACGACGTCGTGCAGAACTTCTTCGACAACTTGGTGGAGGTGGCAAACCGTGCCGGCAGTAGAGGCTCACACCGCGACACCCGCGATGACGAGATGCGGTACATCGCCACCAGCGGAAGAAGCGGCGCCGCCGCCATGGTGAGTTTGGTTTCTGTTGGAGGCAGAGGCGGCGAGGCGGCAAGCCTTGCCGACCGGGAGGACCTTGGCGGGAGGTCGTTGGCGGGGAGCCGAAGCCGAACGAAGCGAAACTGCCGGGGCGCAAGTGGCCAGCCATCTTCAAGCAACTTGCCGCAGACGGGGGCCTCGGTGCAACCCCCAGCTCAACCGAGAAGGCGCCTCCGCAAGACTGGAGACACAGCAAGGCGGCGGGCGGGCCAATAGCCGCAGCGCCGCGGGACACGCTCTACCGCGACAAGCACCGTTGCCGTGGGAGCGTCTCATGCCGCGTCGGCAACTGGGGCGGGATCTTCTTGAGCCGCTACTCCTGATCCTGCCGCAGCTCCCGCCAAGCGTCCAAGGGAGCCTACTCTTCCACCTCATCGTGCGGAAAGGGTGCCGGACTTCGACCTCTCCGCACTGAGCTCCGAGGAGGAGGAAGAAGAAGAGGAGGAGTATGACTTTCTTCTCGTTGTACTTTTGTTTCTTTGATTCTTGCTATCTCTTGTCTTGTATCTGATTTGCTTCCCTCTGAACCTCGTTCCATTTCAGGACTCTGGCCGAGAGAGCGGCGAAGAGGGCCAAGGTCCCTGTGGTTGTCATCGAGGACGATCCCGCAGTGATGGCAGAGGACACGTCCGAGACTACCTTGACGGACCCGGCTCCCTCTCCTCGAAGCAGCCCCCAGCGTAAGTACTTGTTCTCTTGCTGTTGTGGGACACGCATGGGTGCCTTTCCTTGTTGATATCTTGATTGTTGACTTGCTTGTGTAGGAGCAGAACAGGCCCATCGGGGAGCAAACGAAGCCGCTCGGGCGCAATCTGCTTCAACTACACCGCCAAGGCGATTCTCCGACAAGGAGGCGCTCCCGGCAAGGAGAGGTCCCGGCAAGGGTGGAACCAGCGAGCCTTCGGTGGTGGAGCCCATGGCCCAGAGCCCAACCTGGTAGCCCTCCTTGTCGGAAATTTTTCCTTGGTTTCTTCTTCTTTTGATATTCTTTTTGGATATTTGCTTATCTTCTCCTCCCCCTTTTCCTGCCTTGGATCCTCCCTCCGTGGAGCCAATGGAGACCGAGGCCACCGGCGAGAGAACTTCTTGGCGATCTTGGCGATGCCGCTGCTCTCGAAGAGGAGGCGGGATGATGACTCCGCCGACGAAGAGGCCGCCAAGACTCTTGGGCTTTGAGCTGGCGAGGATCTGGCGATCGTCTCGACGACCGGGGCCGCAGAGGCGCAAGGCGCTACACCGAACGCCGATCCCTCCCGGCGACGAGGCAGCCAGTCCCGAAGAGCCCAGCCGGCGCCTACTTGAAGGCGGCGAAGGTATCTTCATCGAGCTCCCACAGGCGTCGAGTTCGTGGCGCTGGTCGAGGGAGAGACTTTCGACGGAGAAGTACTCGCCTCCACTGGGCTGGCGGTGGTTGATGCGCCAAGCAGCAGCAGCGGCGAGTCTGAAGAGGAGCAGCTGCTCCGGAAGTTGGTGTCGCTCTACCGCACCCGGCAAGCGAAACTGGAGTCCCGGGAAGCGCTTGTCGCGCAGGCGGGAGTTGACATAGAGAAGCATGCGGAGGAGCTCCAGAGCTGCAACCAAGAGGCCCTCCGGCCTATTGCTGAGGAGAGGGCGCAGCTTGTCGAGGCGAAGAAGGCGTTCATCCTTGAGAAGGCTGAAGCCGAGGAGCAGCAGAGGCTTGCTTGCCAAGAGCTATCCACCGGGAAGGTGGTGACCACGCGGAAAGTCAATCTGGACAGCTACGAGGAAGAGCTCGTCGCACGCGAGCAATCACTTGGCGGGGCACTCAAAGAAGCGAAGGACGCTGCCGCAGCTGCCGAGGCCGCCAAGAAGGAATTAGAGGTGAAGACGACGCAGCTGGAGGCTGATCTGAAATGGAAAGATGAGGAGCTTGCCGCGCTCCAGCGCAAACGAGAGAAGGATGCTCTCGCTCATGGTGATCTGCAAGTCCAACTTGCCGACAAGGGCAAGGAACTGAACGCCACCAAGGACTCAAATGCTGATCTGGAGATGAAGCTGGCCACGCTGACGGAGACACTGGGCGGCGCCAAGAAGCGAGAGGAGGATTTGAAGAAAGAGATCAAGGCCAACGAGGAGCTGCTAACGAGGGCCGGTGAGACTCAAAACACCTTCAGGGCTATGCTGGAGCTCTGGACAGAGGGCCTCGTCAACATCGTCGCAGTCATTGACGACGAGCTGGCGCAACTGGACTTGGCGGGCTTCGGGTACTCCTCCGATGAGAACCTCCAGCCCAGCGCCAAGCTTACTCTTTTCTTCAAGGGTGTGGCGACGGCACTCCAGCAACTCCGGGAAAGGATCCCAAAGAAGCTGGCTGACGAGTTGCGCGCAATCTGTGCCAAGGTCTTGGAGAAGGTGTTGGTGAAGATACTCTTCCGTAATCCGGGCCTCGACCTCACTCGCGTCCTCAAGAAGCTGCCGGCGGGTGCTGATCTCGAAGAGCTCAAAGCCATTGTCGCACCCATTGTGGACAAGGTGAATGAAGTCAGGAGGATCGACGGCGAGCGCGTGGATTAGGCCACCCTTCTTCTCCCTTCCTTGTCGCTGTTATTTAAGTTATGAGAACAATTTAGTCAGTGCCGCAACAAGTTACTTTTGTAATATAACTTTATTCTGGGCAATGTTTGCTACGCTATCTCCTTTACTTGATTCCTTTCTTTGTATGTTTTTACCCTACGCTTTTAGGGAACTTGCCGGCGCAGGCACGCTTGCCGCGAGCGCTGAGTGCGGAACATCAGCAGCCCGCTAATGGTGCCGGCTCCGGCAAGAAGCCTTGCCGCAACTAGTTGCAGCACACTTAAGTCGTTGAGCGGACTCGAAACAAAGTAAGGGCGCAACTAGCTACGAGGAGGTTCCTCCGCGCACAGGTTTTCCATACAAAGCACGGTCGTTCAAGGAAGATAACTTAAAATTTTAAAAACTGATCATGCTCAGACTTTGGTGACTTAGCTTTTTCTTTTTGTCGTCTGTGTCCCGGCAAGGTCAAACTTCTTTGAACGACGCCTAGTCCACACCATTATCTTCTTATCTTCTCCTCCCCCCCGGTGAACTTGTGGGTGGAGGAACCTTTTCTTTGAGAAAAAGAAAGAAGAGAAAATAACGATATGGAGCCTTAAAGCTCGTTATTGCTTACCGGGGCGAGTGCTGCACAAAGTGTCAGATAAAGCATGCAAAAAGAAAGAATGCATGAAATTTGACAAGATGTGCGAAGCACATGAACTTTATTTATGCACGGGATCTGCGCCCGGCTTTGTACAAAGGGTTACATGCAACAGCGGCAAGGCTTGTACAAAAGGTGGTTGCTTGAACAGAGTTAAACCGCCTTTATGGGTAAAACTTACAAAGATGCTCTATGTTCCGGGAATTGCTCACGGAAAGCCATCTTCGGTCTCAAAGCGGACAGCGCGGGCCTAGTGACTTCGCTTTACCCGATAAGGGCCTTCCCACTTCAAGGTCAACTTGTTAGAATTCTTGGCGGATTGAAGCAGCCAAGAACAAGGTCGCCTTCCTCGAAACTTCGGCATTAACTGCGGCTATGGTAGTGGCGCAAAGCTTGCTGGTAGCGAGTAGCTTCGTCAAAGCAGCCTAAAGGCGATCTTCCTCAAGGAGCAGCGTCATCTTGCCGCAGCTGCTCTTGCTCAAGCTCATCATAAGCGAGCACTCGAGGCGATCCAGTATCTGAGCTCCGTGGGAGAACTGCCTCTGCTCCGTAGACTAGAGCAAAAAGGTGTCCGCCGGTGGCTCGATTTGGTGTCGTCTGATCGACCAAAGAACCACTGGCAGCTCCTCGATCAATTTCTTCGCACTTGTGCAGCCTCGTCGAAAGTTCTGGTCTTGAGCCCGCGCACCACTTCAGCGTTCGCCCTCTCCGCTTGACCGTTGCTCCTCGGGTGAGCAACAGAAGCAAAGCAGATCTTGGCGCCAAGATCTTGGACGTACTGCATGAAGGTGCGGCTCATGAATTGTGTGCCGTTGTCGGTGATGATCCTGTTAGGGACTCGGCGGCAAACAATTGACTCAAGAACTTGATCTTGGCGATCTTGTCACCTTCCTCACTTCTTCCACCTCCGGCCACTTCGTGAACTTGTCGATCGCCACGTACAAGTACTCGAAGCCCACGACAGCTCGGGGAAAGGGGCCGAGGATGTCGAGCCCCCAGACCGAAAATGGCCAGGATAAAGGGATTGTTTTGGAGATCTTGAGCTGGTTGATGTATCTGTTTGGAGTGGAACTGGCACGCTTCACACTTGGTTACTTGTGCAGTTGCATCCTGGAGGGCTGTCGGCCAAAAGAAACCTTGCCGGAAAGCTTTGCCAGCAAGTGCTCTTGCGCCAATGTGGTGACCACATATGCCTCCATGTATCTCCGCCAACAGCTCATGTCCTTCTTCCCGGGAAATGCACTTCAATTTCACTCCATTGAATCTTCTTCTGTACAGTATGTCATCGACAAACTGGTACATACTTGATTGCCGGGCTACTCTCTCGGCTTCTTCTTGCTCTTCGGGAAGTTCTCCTGTTTGAAAGAAACGGAGGATCGGCTGTGCCCATGCCGGAGCTTGTGGCTCGACGACAAGGACTAAAGGCGCAAATGCTGCTGCGGGAACATCTGCTTCCACGGCAAGAATCTGCGATTCAGCCGGAGCTTGATGTTCCCCGGCAAGCTTGCCGGAGCAAAACTTGTCGGGAGCGTCTGCTTCAACAAAACAAACTCTAGGGCTTGTCGGAGCAGACTGATCCTCAGCATTCTTTGTGTTGATCTTGGGGACCTTCTTGACGGCGGCTTCGGGGAGCTCAGCCGGAAAGTAGTCACCAGAAACCAACTTCCTCTTCTTGCTCTGTCCAGTTGATGGTGTTACAGATGGTTGAGTCAGCTTGAGCACAAAGATCCCTGGTTCCATAGGCAACTTAAGTGCGGCACATTTCGACAGGCCGTCGGCAACATCGTTCTGGGCTGTTGGAACATGCTCCATTTGTAGGCCGTCAAAATGCTCTTCCAACTTCCTCACTTCATCAATGTAGGCTTCCATCAACGGACTCTGATAATCTTTGTTAACTTGGCGGACGACAAGTTGCGAGTCACCCCTGACAATAAGCTTCTTGATCCCAAGGTCTGCCGCGATTCTGAGTCCGGCAAGCAAGCCTTCATACTCTGCAGTATTGTTTGTCGCTTGCTCCTTGGGAAAGTGCATCTGGACCACGTACTTGATGTGCTCTCCGTTGGGTGCGACAAGTAGTACGCCCGCACCGGCGCCTTGCAGCGAGAAGGCACCATCAAAGTACATGACCCATTCCTTGCTTGCCTCCTTGACGGGGATGCTCATTTCTGGAGTTTCTTCATCAGGTGTCGGCGTCCACTCTGCTATGAATTCTGCCAATGCTCGGCTCTGAATAGTTGAAGTACTTTCAAACTTGAGGCCAAAGCTTGACAATTCCAGTGCCCACTCGACAATCCTGCCTGTTGCTTCTGGATTCTGCAATATCCTCTTCAACGGAAAACGAGTGACAACTGTAATCTCATGTGCTTGAAAGTAATGGCGCAGCTTCCTCGAGGCCATGAGAAGGCCGAAAAGCAATTTCTGCATGCCAGAGTACCTTGATCTAGCCCCCTGCAGAAGGGAACTGACAAAGTAAACTGGGCGCTGCACCATCTTCTTTTGTTTCTCTTCCTGTGGCTGCACAGATCTATCCTTGTCGGGACCAGAGCTTGTCGGGGAAGCCCCCTGCTTGTCGATGGATGTACTTGCCGCGGCCGCTGGCTCATCATCTACCTCCCTTTCCGCTACTAACGCAGCACTAACTACTTGATTGGTTGCCGCTAAATATAGCAGCAACTTCTCTTGTGGCTTAGGTGCGACAAGTATTGGAGTGGAGGACAAATATCTCTTCAAGTCTTGCAGCGCAGCCTCCGCTTCAGGAGTCCATTTCATTGGACCTGCCTTTTTCAAAATTTTGAAAAATGGCAGGGCGCGCTCAGCAAACTTAGAGATGAACCTACTGAGAGCAGCAACGCAGCCGGCAAGCATTCGCACATCCTTGACGCGCTTCGGTGCTTCGATCTGCTCAATGGCCTTAATCTTGTCGGGATTAGCTTCGATCCCCCGCTGAGATACAAAGAACCCGAGAAGCTTGCCGGAGGGAACTCCAAACACACACTTCTCGGGGTTGAGCTTGAGGTTGATCTTGCGCAGTTTTGCAAAGGTCTCGTCCAAATCTTGGATCAGAGTTGCTCTATCTTTGCTCTTGACCACTATGTCATCCATGTAAGCTTCTACATTTACGCAATTGTGGCTCAAAAGCATGGTGACTACCCTTGCAAGCGTTGAACCAACATTCTTTAGTCCTAAAGGCATTCGTACAAAGCGATGCGTGCCACATGGAGTAATGAATGCGGTTTCTCTTCATCCTCTTCGCCATGAAGATCGATGATATCCTGAATATGCATCAAGAAATGAAAGCAAATCACATCCTGTCGTGGAGTCGACAATCTGGTCAATGCGCGGCAAGGAAATGGATCTTTGGGACAAGCTTTATTAACATCGGTGAAGTCAATACAAAGCCTCCACTTCCCATTAAGCCTTGCGCCGCGACTACGAGATTGGCCAACCACGAGGATGGAGCACTCCTCGACAAGGCCTGCTGCTTACAACTTCTTGATCTCTTACGCAATGAATTCTTGACGCTCCACTGCTTGTTTCCTAACTCTCTGCTTGACGGGCCGTGCGTGAGGCGAGGCGCAAGGTGGTGCTCAATTACTTTCTGGGAACACGGGGATGTCGGATGGTTGCCATGCAAACACATCGACATTCGCCGTGAGGAAAGCAACGAGCGCGTTTTCCTATTTAGGGTCAAGCGGTGGCGATGGTGAAGGTACCACCGATGCCGTCCTCCTTGGCGACCACTTTCTTGGTCTCTGGTGAAGCTGTCTTTGCCTTCTTGCACTTGCCGGTGGAGCTCGATGGTGCGTCTTCGACGGTAGCGCAGCACTCCGAAGAGGTGCGCTTGCCGGAGTGGGCATCAGAGCTGCTCTTGCCGGACTTGGTCTTCTTCTTCCCCCCGGGAGCTTCAGCGGCAAGTGTCTTGCGATCTGCTGTGGCTGCTGCTTCCCGGTAGATCTTGTCGGTACAGGTAAGGGCATCTTTCTTGTTGCGAGGGACAGAAATGACACTTATCGGACCGGGCATCTTGAGCACGTTGTAGGCGTAGTGAGAGGCTGCCATGAACTTGGCGAGCACTGGACGGCCAAGTATCCCATTGTAAGGCAATGGGAAATCAGCGATGTCAAAGGTGACTCTCTCTATCTTGAAATTTAACTTGCTGCCAAATGTAACCGGCAGTGTGATCTTCCCCTTCGGCTTGCTCCTTCCCGGGTTGATTCCTTGAAAGGTACCAGTCTCTTCGAGCTCGTTGTCGGGGATTTGGAGCTTCTTGAGCACCGCGGAGGAGATCAGATTCAAGCCGGCCCCGCCGTCAACCAGCATCTTTGTGACCTTGAGGTTGCGGATAGTTGGTGAAACCAACATCGGCAAGCACCGACCGCGATTATGCGATCGGTGATCCTCAACATCAAAGATGATGGGCGTCTTTGACCACTTCGGGGCTTGCGCGACTCAACCGATGGTTACGCTGCATTAACTTCACGCACCTTTGTTTGAGCTGGCCGTGCGAAGTATGCAGAGAAGCACCGCCGTCGACACACAAAACCTCTGTTGCCTTCTGAAACTCCTGCTCGTCGGCCTCATCTTCGTCGATCTCTTCGTCTTCGTCTTCGTCTTCCTCCTTGTCGCGGCCGCGGGGACGCCTGTCTCCTTGCCGCTGCTTGGCCTTGCCGCGGCACCCTCCCCGGCCGGGACGCTTCTTGCCGGATCCTCCACCACCTTCTTGGGCCTTCTCCTTGTTGCGGCGCTCGTATTCAGCTTTCTGTAGCTCAACAAGCTGCTCAACCTTCTTGCAAGTCTGGAGATCATGGCCCTTGGTGCGGTGGATCTTGCAGTACTGCTTGTCGGAGCCGTCCTGCTTGTCGGCGGCCACCACAGCCTCGCCGGGGTCACCAGCTTTGGCCTTCTCGGCGCCACCTCCGCTACCGGACTGCTCGACAACTAGCACATCCTTAGCTTTCCTCTTTCTGTTATTTCGCCTCCGGTTCTTCTTTGCCGGGGCGGCATCCTCATCGAGATCCTTACGCTCCTGCGTTCTCTCGGGAGTTTCCTCCTCCTCAAGACGTCGCGATTTGTCGGCGAGCATATAGCTCGCTGACATCTCGATTTTGCACATCGCCATCTCCTCCCTCATCCTGCTGATTACGCGACGTTTTGATGGAACGCGCCGATAACCGCGCGCGGTGGGCGTGCGGGATATTACGCTGCACTTGGCTGAATCTTTGAATGTACTTGCACAGGGGTTCTCCTTCTTTACGGGCGGCGAGATGAAGATCGCTCTCTGGCCATGGGGCTTGTGGCGCTGTGAAGGCGCCGATAAACTGATGGCACAGATCTGCCCATGAAGAGATGGAGTTGTCCGGCAAGTGCATGAGCCAAGATCTGACGTTGGGCTTGAGCACCAGCAGGGAGTAGTTGGCGAGGATCTTCTCGTCGCGCCCCCCGGCAGCCTGCACCGCGATGGTGTAGACGCTAAGGAACTCTGACGGATGTATCCTGCCATCGTACTTCTCGGGTACATCTGGCTTGAAGTTCTTGGTAGTGGGCCACTGGACCTGCCGCAGCTCACGAGTGAGCGCAGGGCAACCCACCGCGTACGGCAAGTCGCCTGGTTCCCCTGGCGCATGCATATCAACAGCGGGCCCAGCGCGCTAGTCTGACTGACGTCACGCTTCTCTTCGACGCTCGATGCGAGTACGAGCGTCTTCTTGTCGTCGTTCTTGGAGAACTTGGCGTTGATCGCGACGAGCTCGCGGGTCCGACGACGCGGTGGAGTCGGTGTCGAGGTTAGCCCGGCGAGTCGGCGATCTTGGCCTTCGGGGCGGGGAGTGCACGGTGGTGGCACCCCCACCGGTCTTGTCGGCGTCGGCTTGCGCCTGGGCGTCTTGCCGGGGCTTCGACGTGCTCGGTTGCCGGGGCTTATCACCGTTGGCGAAGCCGATGAGGCTCTGAATGGTGGCCCTCCAATCGTCGATCTTATGCGGCGCCGAGGGTAATCTAGAAGCGATTGAGCTCGGGCAGCGCTTCCTCTGAGTCTTAGGCGGCGGTGGCGAGCGATGCGAGGCGGGATATGCTCAAACTTCTAACGGTGTTAGAAGGAGCAACATCTCGTCGAGCGACCGATTGCGCTTCGTGCCAACATGTTGACGCATGTTGGCCTTGAGCGTCCCGCGATCCACCAGCTTGGCCTTGTTCCAACGCGAGTACGGTGCTAGGAGCACCATGGCGTTGTCGATCCGCACCTCCTGGGAGGGGTGCGGTGTATGTACAGACGCCGAAGCTTGCGGGGCCTTGTCCTTGGACCTGGTGACGATGTGAGTCCCCCCGTCGGCGCCCGTTCCTCCGCCGGCGTATACTCCACCGCCCGCTTGCTCCGGTGGCGGTGGGATCGATGCAGACGGACCAACCACCTCCGAAGTCTTCTTCTTCGGTGGCATGTCGATGAAGATGTTGATGTAGCGCGCACGAACACCGGATCAGGTTCGCACAACCTCGACGCCCCCCTACCTGGCGCGCCAAAGATGTCGTGGGAAACGAACACCTATGGGGCAGGGCCCCTTTCGGTCCGGCAAGGGAGCGGAGGGCGCATGAAGAGCAGATCGGCGGCACGCGAGGATTTTACCCGGCCGGAGCTCTCCGGAGAGATAAAACTCCTCTGCTGCTTTGTGGTGGTATTATGTTCTTGCTCAAGAGCGTGGCGTTCTGTGTTTTCGAAGGAGTGAACCCCCCTCGTTCGCGCATGGGCCTCCTTTTATAGGCTAAAGGGGTCACCGGCGGTGGCAACGCAGACAGGGTATAAAAGTAAAAGAGGGGTTGGTAATACCGCTATCTCGATGTGCCCCTACCTAACTCGACGGCGGGGACAAGGGCATTTAATGCCCGTCCGGTCGCCCAAACAGTGCAGAGAAGCAACCGTTAGGGACGCCACCGCCTGCCATGATGGCCTTCTTGTCATCTCTACTTGCCACCTCGCACCGCTTGGCTGCACAGCTCCCCGCCACGTGTGCCTGGAACGATCCTGCGGCGACACGTCGTCGAATCTTGTTGGGCGTGGGCGCTGAGAGTGGTAACCGCCGCAAGCGCCTTTGCATGATCGTTGTCTTGCCGCACCTGAAAGCTTGTCGCTCGCCGGGTCTTGCCGGGACGTGCGGTGCGTCGCGGCAAGTTTCTTGGCTGGCCCTCCCGGCAAGCTCCTCCTGTCGGGGCCTTGTCCTTCCCGGCAAGCTCCTCTTGCCGGGGCCTTGTCTTCTTAGTTAAAACACTTTGTTCTTGAATGGCATCAATATGAGCTACGGAGGATCTTGGCGGACGCCCGGCAAGCCCTACCACTGGGTGCTGCGACTGCCCGTGCACAAGTTCGGGATACTAAGGTACCCCTACTTTAGTACACTGACACGTAGCATATCTGCGTTCCAAGGTTAGCACAGTATGTTTTAAAGAGATTACTGGTGAACTGCGAACCGTTGTCAGTGATGATGCGGTTCGGCACCCCGAACCGGCTCACGATGCCCTTGATGAACTTGACCGTAGAACCAGTAGGGATGGTGCGGACGGCCTCGACTTCAGCCCACTTGGTGAACTTGTCCACGGCGGCGTAAGTGGCGATAGCCCCTGGCGCCCGAGGAAATGGGCCCAGGATATCCAGCCCCTGATTGCGACGGCCACGTGAGGGGTATGGTTTGCGAACCTCTGTCGGTGATGGATCTGCTTGGTATGGAATTGGCAAGCCTCGCAAGCCTTCACTAGTTCGGCGTCATTGGTATGAGAGGCCAATAGAAACGCTGCGGACGCTTGCCGACGAGGGTCCATGATGACGAATGATGCCCACAGTCTCCACCGTATATATCTGCGGTTCCTTCCCTTGCTCCCTGGTGATGCGGTAGCGAGGACACATCGTTTAGTTGTTTCGGTGAGAGCTCTCCATCCCACGATGCAGAGACTGTTGTAGCTTGCCGCACCACATGCTCTGCTTCCTCCTCCTTCTCCGGCAGGGTCCCTTGTGTTAAGTAGCTCCGGAGCTCTGTGATCCAGCACCCCTCCTGAGGCTCCATCGTTAGGAGCAGGCGTGCTCCTGAGGCTGGGCCACAGGCTAGGGCTCCCGAGGCTGTGCTGTGTTCGATAATGATGGCAGGGCCGAGGGCTTGAAGAGCCGTTCCTCGAAGACGTCCGGCTCCTGGGGCAACCGCCTGGAGGCTCGTTGGCGATGTCGTCGGCCTCTTGATTAGTGCCGCGGGGCACATGCTGTAGCTCCAACCCCCAGAACTGCTTCTCCATCCTGCGGACCTCCGCAAGGTAGGCTTCCATGTGCTCATCTCTTGGCTCGTATACCTTGTTGGAGAAATTGACGAGGAGCTACGAATCGCCCTTGATAGTAAGGCGCTTCACCCCTAGGGGAGCGGCGGCCTTCAAGCCCGCTATCAGTCCTTTGTACTCCGCTATATTGTTGGAGACCTTTTCACCCTACTGGAAACAGAGCTGCACGGCGTAGTAAAGCTTGTCCTGAGTGGGAGATATGAGCACCGCCCCAGCCCCAGCGCCATGCCTGGAGAACGCCCCGTCGAAGTACATGACCCAGCCTTCTGGCGCCTCGCTTCCCGGGGAGAGGGATCGATCCTCGTCGGCCTTGAGGTCCGGTGCCTCCGTCCATTCGGCCACGAAATCTGCTAGCGCGGCTCCCTTGATGACCCTGGTCGTGCTGAATTCGAGCTGAAACGCTTGCAGTTCAATGTTCCATTCAGCGACCCTTCCGGCTAAGTTAGGGCTCCTGAGCACCCTTTCCAGGGGGTATGCTGAGACAACCTTGATCGGGTGACCCTGGAAGTAGTGCCGCAGCTTGCGCGAGGCCACCAGTAGCGTGAGGAGGAGCTTCTGTGGCATGGGGTACCGTGCCCTCCCATCCCGCAACACCGCGGCCGTCTTGGCAGTACTGCTGGGTGCTCAACGAGGCTTGGAGCGTCGGCGCTGGTGGCGCCCTCCGGAGGCCGTGGCGCCTCCTGAGGCGGGGGAGCCTCCAGAAGCTGGCTGCCTGGGGGAAGGGCCTCTTCCGTTCCTGGTGCACTCCCCTGCGACGGCTGATCCTCTTCGGCCTTGGTACTGATCTCTGCGAGTCCTTCTTGGTCCCGCTTTGCCTTGACGCGGGTAGCTGCCGTGGCCTTGGTCCGACGCTCCTCCCTAACCGCCACCAGGGCCGCACTGGCGGAGTAGGGAGTGGCGGCGAGGTAGAGCACCAAGGGCTCTTGAGGGCGTGGGGCCACCATCACCGGAGGGCTGGTTAGGTATCTCTTGAGATCTTGGAACGCCTTTTCGGCCTCTTCAGTCCATTCAAAGGGCCCCTTTTTCTTCATTAGCTGGAAGAAAGGCAGTGCTCGCTCCCCTAACCTGGAGATGAAGCGCCCTAACGCAGTCACGCGCCCAGTGAGCTTCTGCATTTCTCTGAGGGTCTTTGGTGGGCTCATGTCCTCGACTGCCTTGACCTTTTCTGGGTTGGCTTTGATGCCTCGGTGGGACACGAGGAAGCCCAAGAGCTTGCACGAGGGACTCCAAACACACACTTTCTGGGTTGAGCCAGAGCTCACTGCGTTGAGTTTGTGAAGGTTTCCTCAGGTCTTGTATCGTGGTCTTGGCCTCATGAGACTTCACTACAATGTCGTCGGCGTAAGCCTCCACATTCTTCGAGTTGTGGGCCCAAGGTGATGTGCATGAGCCGCTGAAAGGTTGCCCCCGCGTTGCGCAGTCCGAACGGCATGCATGTATAGCAGTACACCCCACACGGGGTCAGGAATGCCGTCTTCTCCGCGTCTTCCACCGCCATCTTGATCTGGTGATAACCGGAGAAGGCATCCAAGAAGCATAACAGGTCACACTCAGCGGTGGAATTGACGATCTGATCGATGCGAGGGAGCGGGAACAGATCTTGCGGGCATGCTTTGTTGAGGTTGGTGAAGTCAACACACATGCGCTCCTTCCCTCCCTTCTTTGGCACAACCACAGGGTTGGCCAACAAATCTGGATATCGGACCTCGCGAATAACCCTGCGACTTCTAGCTTGCGGGTCTCCTGGACGATGAAGGCCTGCTTTTCAGTGGACTGCCGCCTTGCCTTCTACTTCACGGGGCGCATGTTGGGGCATGCGTGGAGATGGTGCTCGATTACGCCCCGTGGGATCCCCGCCAACTGATCGGGCTCCCAAGCGAATACCTTCTTGTGTGCGCGCAGGAACCTGACCAGGGCTTCCTCCTGCTCGGGCTCAAGGTTGGCGCCTATGGTGAAAGTGGCGTTAGTGGACCCGTCCTCGTCGATAGGTATCTGCTTGGTCTCTGCCTTGTCTTGGGTGAACAACTGCTTCTTCTTGGTTGGCGCAGCCCCCTTGGGCTTGGGGGTTTCTGCGTCGGCGGGCCGTGCTGCCGCCGCCATCTTGAGGGCGAGCTTGAGTACTCGCAGCGCATCTCCGGTGTCCCCAGGCACGGTGAGGACACCGTTGCTCCCGGGCATCTTCATGAGGTTGTACGTCGGGTGAGTCGCGGCCATGAATTGAGCCAGTGTTGGATAGCCGAGGATGGCGTTGTAGGGGAGGACGATGGGGGCGATGTCGAAATCGACCAGCTCCGTGCGAAAATTGTCGTAGGTGCCGAAATTTACTGGGAGCCGGATCTGTCCCAAGGAGCTGGATGACCCGCCCCCGACGCCCGAGAAGGGCCGGCTGGGTTGCAGCCGCTCCCGGGGTATGCGGAGGAGGTTGAAGGCTTCAACTGAGAGCACGCTGATGAAGGAAATATGCCCTAGAGGCAATAATAAAATTATTATATATTTCCTCATAACATGATAAATGTTTATTATTCATGCTAGAATTGTATTAACCGGAAACATAATACATGTGTGAATATATAGACAAACAGAGTGTCACTAGTATGCCTCTACTTGACTAGCTTGTTAATCAAAGATGGTTATGTTTCCTAACCATGAACAAAGAGTTGTTATTTGATTAACAAGGTCACATCATTATTTGAATGATCTGATTGACATGACCCATTCCATTAGCTTAGCACATGATCGTTTTAGTATGTTGCTACTGCTTTTATCCATGACATATACGTGTTCCTGTAACTATGAGATTATGCAACTCCGTTTACGGAGGAACACTTTGGTGCTACCAAGCGTCACAGCGAATCGGGTGATTATAAAGGAGTACTACAGGTGTCTCCAAAGGCAAATGTTGGGTTGGCGTATTTCGAGATTAGGTTTTGTCACTCCGATTGTCGGAGAGGTATCTCTGGGCCCTCTCGGTAATGCACATCACTTAAGCCTTGCAAGCACTACAACTAATGAGTTAGTTGTGAGATGATGTATTACGGAGCGAGTAAAGAGACTTGCCGTAGCGAGATTGAACTAGGTATTGGATACCGACGATCGAATCTCGGGCAAGTAACATACCGATGACAAAGGAACAACGTATGTTGTTATGCGGTCCGACCGATAAAGATCTTCGTAGAATATGTAGGAACCAATATGGGCATCCAGGTCCCGCTATTGGTTATTGACCGAGAATAGTTCTAGGTCATGTCTACATTGTTCTCGAACCGTAGGGTCCCTGACGCTTAAGGTTTCGATGACAGTTTTATTATGAGCTTATGAGTTTTGATGTACCGAAAGAGTTCGGAGTCCCGGATGAGATCGGGGACATGACGAGGAGTCTCGAAATGGTCGAGACATAAAGATTGATATATTGGAAGCCTATGTTTGAAGTTCGGAATGGTTCGAGGCGAAAACGGAATTTCTGGGAGTACAGGGAGGTTACGGAACCCCCGGAGGTAAATGGGCCTCGATGGGCCTTAGTGGAAAGGAGAAGGGCCAGCCCTAGGTGGGCGCGCCTCCCCCTTCCCTAGTCCTACTAGGACTAGGAGAGGGCCGCCCCCTCTCTCTTTCCCCCTCAGGAATCCTAGTCCAACTAGGATTGGGGAATCCTACTCCCAGAGGAGTAGGACTCCTGGCGCGCCTCCCTTGGGCCGCCCCCCCCCCCTGCTCCTTTATATCACGGGGCGGGGGCACCTTAGAACACACAAGTTGATCTTTAGATCGTTCCTTAGCCGTGTCGGTGCCCCCTCCACCATATTCCACCTCGGTTATCTGTCATGAAGCTTAAGCGAAGCCCGCGCAGTGAAACATCAAGATCGTCCACCACGCGCCGTCGTCTTGTGGAACTCTCCTCGACACTCGGCTGGATCGAGTCGAGGGCGTCATCGAGCTGTCGTGTGTCAAGAACTCGGGCGTCAGATAACGCGCGGGATCGGTCGGATCGCGAGGAGAACGTCGACTACTTCCTCTACGTTGTGATCGCTTCGCCGGGTCTACAAGGGTATGTGGACAACACTCTCCCCTCTCGTTGCTATACATCACCATGATCTTGCGTGTGCGTAGGAAAATTTTTGAAATTACTACGTTCCCCAACAGTGGCATCCGAGCCTAGGTTTTTCTATGGTTTGATGTTTTGCACGAGTAGAACACAAGTGAGTTGTGGGCGATACAAGTCATACTACCTACCAGCATGTCATACTTTGGTTCAGCGGTATTGTGAGATGAAGCGGCCCAGACCGACATTACGCGTGACGCTTCGCGAGACTGGTTTCACCGCCACGAGCACTCGTTGCTTAAAGGTGATTGGTGGGTGCTGTCTCTCTCACTTTAGTTGAACTGAGTGTGGCTCGCCGGTCCTTGAGAAGGTTAAAGCGGAGTCTATTTGTGAAATATCGTTGTGGTTTTGATCGAGGTGAGACTGGTTCTTGCTTAAGCCCGTAGCAGCCACGTAAAATTTGCAACAACAAAGTAGAGGGCGTCTAACTTGTTTTTGCAGGGCATGTTGTGATGTGATATGGTCAAGACGTGATGCTATATTTTATTGTATGAGATGATCATGTTTTGTAACGAAGTTATCGGCAATGGCAGGAGCCATATGGTTGTCGCTTTATTGTATGCAATGCAATGCTACGTAATGCTTTACTTTATCACTAAGCGGTAGCGATAGTCGAGAAGCATAAGTTTGGCGAGGCGACAACGATGCTACGATGGAGATCAAGGTGTCGCGCGGTGACGATGGTGATCATGGTGGTCTTTGCAAGATGGAGATCGTGAAGCACAAGATGATGATGACCATATCATATCACTTATATTGATTTGCATGTGATGTTTATCCTTTTATGCATCTTATCTTGCTTTGATTGACGGTAGCATTATAAGATGATCTCTCACTAAATTATCAAGAAGTGTTCTCCCGAGTATGCACCGTTGCCAAAGTTCGTCGTGCCCGGACACCACGTGATGATCGGGTGTGATAAGCTCTCGTCCATCTACAACGGGTGCAAGCCAGTTTTGCACCATGAGAATACTCGGGTTATACTTGACGAGCCTAGCATATGCAGATATGGCCTCGGAACACGGAGACCGAAAGGTCGGCGTGAATCATATAGTAGATATGATCAACATAAGATGTTCACCATTGAAAACTACTCCATTTCACGTGATGATCGGTTATGGTTTAGTTGATTTGGATCACGTGATCACTTAGATGACTAGAGATGTTTTTCTAAGTGGGAGTTCTTAAGTAATATGATTAATTGAACTTAAATTTATCATGAACTTAGTACTGATAGTATCTTGCTTGTTTATGTTTGATTGTAGATAGATGGCTCGTCTTTGTTGTTCCGTTGAATTTTAATGCGTTCCTTGAGAAAGCAAAGTTGAAAGATGATGGTAGCAATTACACGGATTGGGTCCGTAACGAGGATCATCCTCATTGCTGCACGTGAAAAGCTACGTCTGGATGCACCGCTAGGTGACAGAACTTCTTCTTTGAGCAACGCCAGATGTTATGAGCGTCTGGCGAGCAAAGCTGATGACTACTCTATAGTTCGATGTGCCATGCTTTACGGCTTAGAACCGGGACTTCAACGACGTTTTGAGCGTCATGGAGCATATGAGATGTTCCAGGAGTTGAAGTTGATATTCCAACAGAATGCCCGGATTGAGAGATATGAAGTCTCCAATAAGTTCTATAGCTGCAAGATGGAGGAGAACAGTTACATTAGTGAGCATATACTCAAGATGTCCGGGTACTACAATCACTTGACACAATTGGGAGTTAATCTTCCGGATGATTGTGTCATTGATGTAATTCTCCAATCACGCCACCAAGCTACAAAGGCCGTGATGAACTATAATATGCAAGGGTTAGTAAAGACTATACAGAGCTCTTACGCAATGCTAAAGGCTGCGGAGGTAGAAATCAAGAAGGAGCATCAAGTGTTGATGGTCAATAAGACCACTAGTTTCAAGAAGAAAGGTAAAGGGAAGAAGAAGGGAATCTCAAGAAGAACAAGCAAGCAAGTTCTTTGCTCGGAGAAGAAACCCAAGTCTGGCCCTAAACCTGAAACGAGTGCTTCTCGCAAGCGCATGGTCACTAGAAGCGGAACTGCCCCAAGTATTTGGCGGATAAGAAGGATGGCAAGGTGAACAAAGGTATATGTGATATACATGTTATTGATGTGTACCTTACTAGAGCTCGTAGTAGCACTGGTATTTGATCTTGGGTTCATTGCTAATATTTGCAACTCAAAGCAGGGACTACTGATTGCGAACTCGGCAAAGGGCGAGGTGACGATCTTGGCGTGGGAAATGGTTCCAAAGTCGATGTGATCGCGGTCGACACGCTACCTCTACATCTACCTTGGGATTAGTTTTAGACCTAAATAATTGTTATTTGGTGCTGCGTTGAGCATGAACATTATATCTGGATCTTGTTTGATGCGAGGCGGTTATTCATTTAAATCGAGAGAATAATGGTTGTTCTATTTATATGAGTAATATCTTTTATGGTCATGCACCCTTGAGGAGTGGTCTATTTCTTATGAATCTCGATAGTAGTGATACACATATTCATAATGTTGAAACCAAAAGATGCAGAGTTGATAATGATAGTGCAACTTATTTGTGGCTTGCCGTTTAGGTCATATCGGTGTAAAGCGCATGAAGAAACTCCATCTTGATGGACTTTTGGAGTCACTTGATTATGAATCACTTGGCACTTGCGAACCGTGCCTCATGGGCAAGATGACTAGAACACCGTTCTCGGTACTATGGAGAGCAACAGATTTGTTGGAAATCATACATCTGAGATGTATGTGGTCCGATGAATATTGAGGCTCGTGGCGGATATCGTTATTTTCTCACCTTCACAGATGACTTAAGCGGATATGGGTATATCTACTTAATGAAACATAAGTCTGAAACGTTTGAAAAGTTCAAAGAATTTCAGAGTGAAGTTGAAAATCATCGTAACAAGAAAATTAAGTTTCTACGATCGATCGTGGAGGTGAATATTTGAGTTCTGAGTTTGGTCTACATTTGAAACAATGCGGAATAGTTTCGCAACTCACGCCACCGGAACACCACAGCGTAATGGTGTGTCCGAACGTCGAATCGTACTTTACTAGATATGGTGCGATCTATGATGTCTCTTCTGATTTACCGCTATCGTTTTGGGGTTATGCTCTAGAGACAGCCGCATTCACACTTGAATAGAACACCGTCGAAATCCGTTGAGGCGACACCTTATGAACTGTGGTTTAGCAAGAAACCAAAGTTGTCGTTTCTTAAAGTTTGGGGATGCGATGCTTATGTGAAAAAGCTTCAACTGATAAGCTCGAACCCAAATCGGAGAATGTGTCTTCATAGGATACCCAAAGGAGGCAGTTGGGTACACCTTCTATCACAGATCCGAAGGCAAGACATTCGTTGCTAAGAATGGATCCTTTCTAGAGAAGGAGTTTCTCTCGAAAGAAGTGAGTGGGAGGAAAGTAGAACTTGATGAGGTAATTGTACCTTCTCCCTTACTTGAAAGTAGTTAAATCGCGAAACCAGTTTACGAGACACCTACACCAAGTAGTGAGGAAGTTGATGATGTTGATCATGAAACTTCAGATCAAGTTCTTCGCAGAACCTCGTAGATCAACCGAGTAAGATCCGCACTGAGTGGTACGGTAATCCTGTTCTGGAAGTCATGCTACTAGATCATGATGAACCTACGAACTATGAAGAAGCGATGGTGAGCCCAGATTCCGCAAGATGGCTTGAGGCCATGAAATCTGAGATGGGATCCATGTATGAAAACAAAGTATGGACTTTGGTTGACTTGCCCGAGGGTAGGCAAGCAATAGAAAACAAGTGGATCTTCAAGAAGAAGGCGACGACGACGGTAATGTTACTGTCTACAAAGCTCGACTTGTCGCAAAGGGTTTTCGACAAGTTCAAGGGATTGACTACGATGAGACCTTCTCACCCGTAGCGATGCTTAAGTCCGTCCGAATCATGTTAGCAATTGCCGCATTTTATGATTATGAAATTTGGCAAATGGATGTAAAGCGCATTCTGAATGGATTTACGGAAGAAGAGTTGTATATGATGCAACCAGAAGGTTTTATCGATCCAAAGGGAGCTAACAAAGTGTGCAAGCTCCAGCGATCCATTTATGGACTGGTGCAAGCATCTCGGAGTTGGAATATACGCTTTGATGAGTTGATCAAAGCATATAGTTTTGTATAGACTTACGGTGAAGCCTGTATTTACTAAAAAGTGAGTGGGAGCACTACAACATTTCGATAAGTATATGTGAATGACATATTGTAGATCGGAAATAATGTAGAATTATTCGCAAAGCATAAAGAAGTGTTTTGAAAGGAGTTTTTCAAAGAAAGACCTCGGTAAAGCTACTTACATATTGAGCATCAAGATCTATAGAGATAGATCAAGATGCTTGATAAGTTTTTTCAATGAGTACATACCTTGACAAGATTTTGAAGTAGTTCAAAATGAAACGATCAAAGAAAGAGTTCTTGCACGTGTTACAAGGTGTGAAATTGAGTAAGACTCAAAACCCGACCACAGCAGAAGATAGAAAGAGAATGAAAGTCATTCACTATGCCTTGGCCATAGTTTCTATAAAGTATGCCATGCTGTGTACAGATCTATTGTATACCCCTGACCGAGTTTAGCAAGGAATACAATAGTGATCTAGGAGTAGATCATCGACAGCGGTCAAAATTATCCTTAGTGGAATAAGGATATGTTTCTCGATTGTGGAAGTGATAAAAGGTTAGGTCGTAAAGGGTTACGTCGATGCAAGTTTTGACACCGATCGGATGACTCTAAGTCTCGATCTAGATACATATTGAAAGTGGGAGCAATTAGCTAGAGTAGCTTGATGCGAGCATTGTAGACATAGAAAAATTGCAAAATACATAACGGATCTGAATGTGAAAGACCGTTGACTAAGACTCTCTCACAAGCAAAACATGATCACACCTTAGTACTCTTTGGGTGTTAATCACATAGCGATGTGAACTAGATTACTGAATCTAGTAAACCCTTTGGGTGTTGGTCACATGGCGATGTGAACTATGAGTGTTAATCACATGATGATGTGAACTATCAATGTTAATCACATGGTGATGTGATCTAGATTATTGACTCTAGTGCAAGTGGGAGATCAAGGAAATATGCCCTAGAGGCAATAATAAAATTATTATATATTTCCTCATAACATGATAAATGTTTATTATTCATGCTAGAATTGTATTAACAGGAAACATAATACATGTGTGAATATATAGACAAAAGCAGTGTCACTAGTATGCCTCTACTTGACTAGCTTGTTAATCAAAGATGGTTATGTTTCCTAACCATGAACAAAGAGTTGTTATTTGATTAACAAGGTCACATCATTATTTGAATGATCGATTGACATGACCCATTCCATTAGCTTAGCACACGATCGTTTTAGTATGTTGCTACTGCTTTTATCCATGACATATACGTGTTCTGTAACTATGAGATTATGCAACTCCGTTTACGGAGGAACACTTTGGTGCTACCAAGCGTCACAACGTAATCGGGTGATTATAAAGGAGTACTACAGGTGTCTCCAAAGGCAAATGTTGGGTTGGCGATTTCGAGATTAGGTTTTGTCACTCCGATTGTCGGAGAGGTATCTCTGGGCCCTCTCGGTAATGCACATCACTTAAGCCTTGCAAGCACTACAACTAATGAGTTAGTTGTGAGATGATGTATTACGGAGCGAGTAAAGAGACTTGCGGTAACGAGATTGAACTAGGTATTGGATACCGACGATCGAATCTCGGGCAAGTAACATACCGATGACAAAGGGAACAACGTATGTTGTTATGCGGTCCGACCGATAAAGATCTTCGTAGAATATGTAGGAACCAATATGGGCATCCAGGTCCGCTATTGGTTATTGACCGAGAATAGTTCTAGGTCATGTCTACATTGTTCTCGAACCGTAGGGTCCGCACGCTTAAGGTTTCGATGGCGCTTTATTATGAGCTTATGAGTTTTGATGTACGAAAGAGTTGAGTCCGGATGAGATCGGGGACATGACGAGGAGTCTCGAAATGGTCGAGACATAAAGATTGATATATTGGAAGCCTATGTTTGAAGTTCGAATGGTTCGGTAAAGCGGAATTTTCTGAGTACCGGAGGTTACGGAACCCCCGGAGGTAAATGGGCCTCGATGGGCCTTAGTGGAAAGGAGAAGGGGCCAGCCCTAGGTGGGCGCGCCCCCCTTCCCTAGTCCTACTAGGACTAGGAGAAGGGCCGCCCCCTCTCTCTCTTTCCCCCTCAGGAATCCTAGTCCAACTAGGATTGGGGGAATCCTACTCCCGGAGGAGTAGGACTCCTGGGCGCCTCCCCTTGGCCATGGCCCCTCCCCTTGCTCCTTTATATATACGGGGAAGGGGCACCTTGGAACACACAAGTTGATCTTTAGATCGTTCCTTAGCCGTGTCGGTGCCCCCTCCACCATATTCCACCTCGGTTATACCGTCATGAAGCTTAAGCGAAGCCCTGGCGGTGAAACATCAAGATCGTCCACCACGCCGTCGTCTTGTGGAACTCTCCTCAACACTCGGCTGGATCGGAGTACGAGGGGCGTCATCGAGCTGTACGTGTGTCAAGAACTCGGGGCGTCGGATGTAACGCGGGATCGGTCGGATCGCGAGGAGAACGTCGACTACTTCCTCTACGTTGTGATCGCTTCCGCCGGGTCTACAAGGGTATGTGGACAACACTCTCCCCTCTCGTTGCTATACATCACCATGATCTTGCGTGTGCGTAGGAAATTTTTTGAAATTACTACGTTCCCCAACAGCTGAGGCCTGCGCCGCCATCGATGAGAGTCCTGGTGACAGCCACCTGGCAGATGGTGGGGGTGCACAGCATGGGGAGCGCACCCGAGCTAGCCGAGTTGGAGGGGTGATCCTCCGAGCTGAAGGCCAGCCTAGCCTGTGGCTTCGACCGCTCCGGGGAAGCCCCCTGCAGCGTGGAGGCGGCGCCGACCCGGCGGACAAACGGCTTGACGTGGTGACTGGAGGGTGGCGCCTGTGAGCCGCCCAGGAGGGCAGCGACGACCGGGGAGGCCGGTGCGGCGTGATGGGCGAGGAAGAGGCTGCGCAGCTCTCCCCAAGAGGCCACGGGGGGATGCTTGGATGATGCTTGCTGCTCGTTCCCCGCCGGGCCGGTGGCGGCGTTGACGGCAGGTGACGGGGAACGATGAGGGCGCCCGCCGACGGGAGCCATCTGAGTGACGCGGGAGGCGAGGGCGGCTCGGCGCCCGGTGCGGGCCCGACGAGCGTCGAACATGGATGTGGTGGCTGGAGAAGAACAGGACGACGGAAGACGAATTCCAGCGCACCCCTACCTGGCGTGCCAAATGTCGGATTTCGGGTTCCGGCAGACCCTTGAGGTTCGAACACTGGGGTGCGCGCGGAGATTTCGCCCTCTACCTACCTGCTCCTCGCCGAATCCTAGGATCTAAACTACGAAAGAAACAACACAAGAGAGACAGGGTTTATACTGGTTCAGGCCACCATTGTGGTGTAATACCTACTCTAGTGTGTGGTGTGGTGGATTGCCTCTTGGGCTGATGATGAACAATACAAGGAAGAACAGCCTCGCGAGGGTCTGTTCTTGGCTGGTGCGATGAACTGCTAGGAGGAGTTCAGTCGCTCTCTCTTTCTCTCTCGATTCTAGATGTATGCCAGATACTAGATCCGCCCTCCCTACCCTGGGGTGGCTAGTCCTATTTATAGGCAAAGGCCCTGGGCCTCTTCCCAAATATTGAGCGGGAAGGGCGCCAACAATTGGCCATTTTGAAGGGGAACAGCGGGTACACTTATCCTGACTAAAGTTGGTCCTCGCCTGTCAAAGGCTCTGGTGGTGACGCCTGCTTGGGCTCCACAATGACTTCCTCCCTGCCGTTGGGCTCGTCTTGGTCTTGTTGCACCGAAATGGATGGCTTTGCTTGATGCTCTCGCCTGCGCTTGCTCCCTTTGCACCAAAGAGGAAAGGAGGACACTGCTGGTGGGCGCCTCGCCCGGGCGCCCTTGGTCGTCATGGCTTGCGTCATGGGCACCTCGCGAGGTAACCCGCCTTGAACTCTCCGCCTCCTCGTGAGCCAGCCTGATGAGGCCGTGCTTGAGGAAGCTCCTTGTCGTCCGCCCCGCGAGGCTTGGCCCCTCGCGAGGGTATTGAGCTTGTGTTGACGAAGATGGGCCGCGCTGGGCCCCCCTTTGAGCCACGCCGCAGGCCGCAGGCAGGCAAGTCTGGGGACCCCCATTCCCAGAACGCCGACAAATACTCTAGATGCATGCTGGATAGCGGTCGATGTGTGGAGTAATAGTAGTAGATGCAAGCAGGAGTCGGTCTACTTGTTATGGACGTGATGCCTATATACATGATCATGCCTAGATAATCTCATAACTATGCGCTTTTCTATCAAGCTGCTTTCGACGATAATTTGTTCACCCACCGTAATACTTATGCTATCTTGAGAGAAGCCTCTAGTGAAACCTATGGCCCCCGGGTCTATCTCTTATCATATTTGCTTTCAATCTACTTTTATTTGCATCTTTACTTTTTGCATCTATATTATAAAATACCAAAAATATATTTATCTTATCATACTATCTTTATTAGATCTCACTTTCGCAAGTGGCTGTGAAGGAATTGACAACCCCTTTATTGCGTTGGTTGCGAGTTCTCAGTTTGTTTGTGTAGGTGCGTGGGATTTTTGAGGAGCCTCCTACTGGATTGATACCTTTGTTCTCAAAACTGAGGGAAATACTTACGCTACACTTGCTGCATCACCCTCTCCTCTTCGAGGAAAACCAACGCAAGCTCAAGACGTAGCAGCCAGTTTGATGAGTTCGTCCCTCGGGATCACTGTGATCGGGCGTCTGCTCCGAGCTGTGTTTGGCATGACCTGGCTCATCCTGCTCCATCGCTGGGTCCATATGGTCGTTGTTGCCTTCGGGGTTGACTGGGGTGTTGATCTTTCTAGCGCTGTTATCGCTATTTTTACTGTTGCTGGACTTGGAGCGGCGTCTGCGTCGTCGTTTTGGCTTTTGCCCGGGGGTTTTATCCTCCATTTTGTCGCCGTCCTCCTCCTTAGGCGTATCCACCATGTATATATCGTATGACGAGGTGGCAGTCCAGCGCCCCGTTGGTGGTGGTTCTGAATCGTCTCCTGTGCCGGCGTCCATACCGTTGGTATCATCGGAGTTGGAGTCAAGCATGTCTGATACATCGTCGACAGTGTCTATGAAGTGGGTGGTGGGTGGGCAACGAATTTCTTCGCCGCCTTCTTCCCCCTTGAGCCGGACATAGTTCGGCCAAGAGTTTCCTAACAAAGAGAGAGACTTTAGTGAGTTCAGCATGTCGCCAAAGGGCGAGCACTGGAAGATATCCGCAGCGGTGAACTCCATTACCGGAGCCCAACCAGATTCGGCGGGCTCGGGGGTGCGCGGACTGGAACCTATAGCCGGACACGAGTCCGGAGGTCCGGTGACACAGGCTTCCCTGGGGGTGAAGCCGGTGCTCGCCTCTACCACCGATAAGTGTGCGGCCTGCGGGGCGGGTTCCATCCACCCGTCCTCAGACGACGCGATCTGCTCCGGATTTAGGTCTGGAGCTCCGGCAGGTGAGATATCCCGAGTATTGTCAGACAGCAAGTCTAAGCCGTGCTCTTCGTGACTGTTCGGTGCTCCTGGGGTAGGCCCGGATCCGTCGAAGATCAAGTCTCCGCGGATATCGGGCGTGTAGTTTAAGTTTCCGAACCTGACCTGATGGCCAGGGGCGTAGCTGTCGATCTGCTCCAGATGGCCAAGCGAATTGGCCCACAGTGCGAAGCCGCTGAACACGAAGATCTGTCCGGGAAGAAAAGTCTCACCCTGGACCGCGTTGTTGTTGATGATTGAAGGCGCCATCGAGCCTTGAAGCGACGACACAGAGGAACTCTCAATGAAAGCACCAATGTCGATGTCAAAACCGGCGGATCTCGGGTAGGGGTCCCGATCTGTGCGTCTAAGGCTAATGGTAACAGGAGGCAAGGGACATGATGTTTTACCCAGGTTCGGGCCCTCTCGATGGAGGTAAAACCCTACTTCCTGCTTGATTGATCTTGATGATATGAGTATTACAAGAGTTGATCTACCATGAGATCGTAGAGGCTAAACCCTAGAAGCTAGCCTATGATGATTACGATCCTCCCCTCTAAGGACTAAACCCTCCGGTTTATATAGACACCAGAGGGGGATAGGTTTTACACAGAGTCGGTTACAAAGAAGGAAATCTAATATCCGGATCGCCAAGCTTGTCTTCCACGCAAAGGAGAGTCCCATCCGGACACGAACGAAGTCTTGAGTCTTGTATCTTCACGGTCCAATAGACCGGCCAAAGTATATAGTCCGGCTGTCCGGATACCCCCTAATCCAAGACTCCCTCAGCCACCAGCTTGGAGACGAAGGCGTGCAACGTTGTACTCACGCCGGCGCTCAAAGGCGATGGCATGAGAGTAGAACTCCCCGAGCGTCATGACGTCGAGGCGGGTTGTGGCGGCGGTGATGAGGGGTTCATACTCGCTGTCGAGGCCAGTGATGACAACAGTGATGATGTCCTCATCGCGCATGGCACAGCCGATGGCAGCAAGCTGGTCAGTGTTGTCGCGGATCTTGGCAAAGTACTCCAGCATGGAGAGGTTTTCCTTCCTGAAGATCGCCATGTCTAGCTTGATCTGCACAATACTGGAACGACAATGGGTCTGGTACATCTCCTCGAGATGCTCCCAGATGGCACGGGAGGTGTCAAACCTGATCACCTGTTGAAGAACTTCGTCGGTGAGGGAGGCGAGTAGGTAGCTGAGGGCGATCTGGTCCTGGCGGAACTAGGTGTCGTACTCCGGATTGGGAGCACGAACCCCCTTGCCATCGGCGGGAAGCAGCCGATCGGGAGCTTGTTTGGTGCCATCAACGTGGCCGGTGGCGTTGGCGATGCGAAGGGGTGGAAGGATCTGAGCTTTCCATGAGAGAAAGTTGGAGGATGTGAGCTTGGCTGTGATCGGGCTAGCAGAAGGGGTAGGCACGGCGGAAGCAGGCGGGCCGCCGAAGGAGGCCGGCAGCGAGAGGGTGGTTAGGGCGGCGGAGGAGGCAGAGGCAGTAGGGGAACCCATCGTGCTGTTAAGCGAGAGGGCCTGATACCACGTGAAAACTGAAGGAATGGTAGATTGGATCGGCGCATCCAATACGGTGGCCTGAGGGGGTTTATATATACGTGCGCTAGGGCACAACGGCCTAGCCGGATATACATGAGTTGTTACAGGAGATATACAGATACTAACTACTTCCTAGATCACAACTACATGTTTAACAACCTGCTCTATCCGTAAGGATGTTGCGTTGCATATCTCTAATCTTGCAAACGAAAGGCAGGACCGATCCACCACCGTGCTGATGAAATGTTTGAAACAGCAGGAAAGACAAGCAAGGACGTGTTTGAGATGTGCTAATTACGTGATCTTCATTCTTCACTGACGTCGATGCATTTGATTCTAAGAGCATGGTTAATAATATAGCCAACTGCTGACTATAACATGTTGCCATGTCATTTGTAGCCAATGTAATAGCTAAGACGTATAATAGTTGGCTATAAGAAAGTACTACTAAGCGCCGCCGCCAGTCCCCTCGCCTCTCCTCGCCGCCGCCATCGAGGGGCCACGCAAATCGCGCCCTGTGGAAGGTCGCGGCGGGCGTTCCCTCCGCGGAGTTGTGCGCGCATGCGCTGCCTGCGTCGCCTCGGGCGCAGGCGAGATGCATGGTCGCGGGAGTGGCTACAACGCGGGGAGAGGCCAGATCATGGCCGGGCTTGGCCGGATCTAGCTTCTCAGCCCCAATTGGCCGGCCTCAATGGGGCTCTGTGGCTTCGTTCCGGCGGCCAGCGAGGGCTGGATCCCGGGGCGGCGGCCCCGGACGGCGGAGGATGTGTTGGCGGCTGTGGTCTCGCGACAGGTGACACGACAGCCGCGGTGGTGGACGATCCGTGCGCAAGACGCTTGATGGAGGCCATTGGAACATATCTGAGTGAAGACCTGCTCGCGGCTGCTGCCGAGGCCGGCGTTGGCGACACTATTTGATGTCGTTCCCTTGTTGAGGACATCACTATTGAGAAGTTCCAGGCCACTATCTGCTACCTCCGGGGGAAACCCTAGATCATTAGATTGGATGACGGCGGCATTATTGTGTCGTTTCCCTCTTGTGGAGTCATTCTTGGAGGTGTACATGGGCTTGAGGGACCAGTGGACGGAATAATTGGTGGAGCGGTGTTTCATCCTGCACATTAATGGTGGCGTTTCTCGACGGCGTGGCGCAGTGGAGACTCGGCGCCCGATGTGTGGCGAGGGACTCACGTAGGAGGGTGACGTCATCAGGCGTCGTGGTGGCGTCGATGGCAGAGAGGCCGGGCAAGGTGGTGCAAAGAAGACAAAGCCGAAGATGGATTGGTGGCAGGTGGCTGCGGCGGCCTCATACCCGGCATGCGTCCTGGTTGAGGAGTGCGCCGGACTAGTAGGTGCCCCATACCCGGCAGGCGTCCTGGTTGGGACCTCAGGTCTTAGATGTTTAGGTTTGGCTGCGATGTCTCTTTGATATTAGGCCCAGACTATCAATGCCCCGTCATCAATTGGATAGGAGTAGCGACAGTTGTTGCTTAGACGGTGGCTTTAGTCTTACTGTTGTATGACTTTATAAGGTCTTGTGAGAATAATTAATAAAGTGGCCGTATGCATCGCCCAGATGCAGAGGCCGGGGTTCTCCTCCTTTTCTAAAAAATAAAATAAAATATGAAAGTACTACTTTGTCAACATATGGCTCACATTTCACTCTCACAAAGCTTCTTGGAGCTCGTGCTACAGCCGGCTGTAACTCTACAGCCCGCTTCCCTTCTCTCTCCTCTTCTTCTCTTCCAACTCAGTAATAATACAATATTTAAATCCTTACAGCCCACTTACATCACCTTATCATACTTGCTCTAAGTATCAACCGTTGTGCTATGACAGGAAAGATTTCGGCTGTGCAGACCGGCTGGGGTGGAAGCGGCATTGGAGGCTATTGGCTAGGCCGAACCATTCAGAGGGTTCGTTGGGACAGTCGTGCGCTGATCTAGGCGAAAGCTTTGAAATCAACGAGGGCGATGCTGGTGATGGCGGCGTCCTCGAATGTCATTTACTTTCTTGAAGGTGTTTTGAGAAGATGTTGCCTTCGATCTTCCCGGAAAGAGGGCATGTTAGGTGCCAGTGGTCTGCTTATGGTTTTCGGCATAGTTTGTCTCATAAACCGGGCAACTCTGTCTTCGCATTTTCTCTGTTAAGAAATTGGCAGAGCTCCTGCCATGCACGTCAGAATAATAATAATAGTATACTCGTGCTTGGTTTGTGTCCAATTCTTCTATACGAAGTTTTTTGTACTATGTGTAGGAATTTGGTAATTGTTTGGACGTTTGTCAATTTTTTAATATGCATGTTTCCAATATAATACTCTGTATTAAAATATAATACTTTTTAAGGCTAAACTAGCATACAAAAACATCTTAGATTTTGATACTAAGGGGGTATATTTTTGTGAATGTTACCAAAAATATAAATAACTAAAATATTGTCGCTCAAGAAATACAAACTTGTAAAATTCACAAAATTTTGAAATTTTTTAGAAGATGTAAGGTTGGTTTGGGCACACACAAATGCAACACAAACATGACGATGGGCCCGAAGTAAAAATAAACATGATGACATGCCCAACCCAGTGGTCCATTTTTTGTTCTTCCTTTTGTTTATTTCTCATTCACCTTTGTTTTTGTTCTTTTAGTTTTTCTTTTCAAGAAATGCAAAAAAGTGAAGTTCAAAAACCAATCACATTTTAAAAAACATGTAATTATCCAAATTTATTAAGAAATATCCACAAATTTCAAAATGGTCGTGCCTTTCGCACAACTGTGTAAGTTTTTCAACAAATGCTATTTTTTTTACTTTTTCAAAATAAATATTTTACATGTTTTTTATGGAAAACGGGGAAAATGTATATAAACTAAGAAATATTTCAATATGTAAACAAATATTAAAAATAAAACTAAAAATAAAAAACAATGAAGGAAACAATCAATCGAATGTTACGGATGAACTAACAATTACTGTGCCTGACCACTACAGACCTTTGTTTAAGGTGAGACTTTCATCTGCCTCACAGTAAGCGGGGCGCGGCTCAAGGGAGTTCCTATTTGGCGCGTGGCGCGCTGGCTAACATGCCAGCGCACAGCCCCCCTCTTCTGCTCCCACACGTCCCTATTGGCCCGCCCATGAGCGGGGATGGACGCCCCAATTTTTTATTTTGTTTCATTTTACTGTTTTTTCTGTTTCTATTTTTTCTCTATAAAGTAATTTAGAAGTTTCAGAAGTCAAAAAATTTATAAAAATAATTTGGGAAAACAAATGTTCCAGAAAATCATAAAATGTTCGTTGTTTCAAAAAATATTTGTGTACTGAAAAAATGTTCGTAAATTCAAAATCTATTCATGAATTTGAAAAAAACATTCATCGATTCAAAAAATGTTCACAGAATCAAAAAATATTTGTGATTTCAAAAATAAATGTTCGTGTATTCAAAAGTTGCTCCCAAATTTAAAAAATGTTCATCCATGCAAAGAACTTGTTCACGAGTTCCAAACAAATGTACACAATTTCAAAAAATGTTCATGAATTCAAAATGTTCACAATTTAGAAAAATATTCACAAATATTTAAAAAATATTTTTATATTCAGAAATATGATGAATTGTTTTTGAATTCGATGAAAAAAATCAAATCAAATATTGCCTTCGATCTTCTCGGGAAGAGGGCATGTTAGGTGCCAATGGTCTGCTTGTGGTTTTAGGCCTAGTTTTTCATAAACATGGCAATTTTGTATTTGTTTTTCCTCTCTTAAAGAAATTGGCAGAGCTCCTGCCATGCATATCCGAAAAATAATAATACACTGGTGTTTAGTTTGTGCCCACTTCTTCTATAAAATATTTTTTTTTGTTTCTTGGGATTTGGTAATTATTTGGACATTTGTGAATTTTTTGATATGCCTATTTGCAATTTAATACTCTGTACTAAAATACAAGATCTTTTTAGGCTGAACAAGCATACAAAAACGTGTTAGATTTTGATACGAAGGGGGTATAATTTTTGTTAATTTTACAAAAAATATAAATAACTAAAATACTGTTGCTAAAAAACTGAAGACTTGTAAAATTTACCAAAAATTGAAATTTCGCCTGTAATTTTTCTAAGTTTTTTTAGAAGATGTAATATTGGTTTGGGCACACACAAATGCAACACAGGCATGACCACGGGCCCGAAGTAAAAATAAACATGGCGACATGCCCAACCCAATGGTCCCTTTTTTTTGTTTTCCTTTTGTTTACTTCTCATTTACCTTTCTTTCTGTTATTTTAGTTTTTCTTTCCAAAAAACTGTAAATAAGTTGAAGTTCAAAAACAATTCACTTTAAAAAAAATTGGGTTATCCTAATTTATTAAGAAATATCCACAATTTTCAAATGGTCGTTTCTTTTGCTAAAAAGTGTAAGTTTTCAACAAATGCAGTTTTTTTACTTTTAAAAAATAGATATTTACATGTTTTTCATGGAAAACGGGAAAATCAGAAGAAAGTTTTTGCATGTCAATTTACAAAAATTTCAATATATAAATAAGTGCTAGAAAATAAAAATAAAAAACAACAAATGAAACAAGCAATAGAATGTTACGGACGAACTAACAGCTATTGTACCGCACGCTACAGAAATTCGTTTAAGGTGAGACTTTCATCTGTCCTGCAGTAAGCGGGGCGCGGCTGAAGGGAGCTCCTATTTGGTGTGTGGCGTGCCGGCGAACTTGGCAACGCACAGCCCCCTCCCCCTCCCGTGCGCCCCTATTGGCCTGGCCATGAGCAGCGATGGACGCCCCAGTTTTTAATTTTGTTTTGTTTTGCTTTTTTTGCTTCTTGCTGTTTTTATTTTGTATTATTTAAAGTAATTTTGATTTTTAAAAAGTCCCAAATGTCATAAAAATAATATTGGAAAACAAATGTTCCAGAAAATTATAAAATGTTTGTGGTTTATAAACATATTTGTAAATTAATAATCTTTTCATGAATTTGAAAAATATTTCGGCAATTCAAAAATGTTCGCTGATTAATTTTTTTTTGTGATTTCAAAAATAAATGTTAGTGTATTCAAAGGTTGCTCCCAAATTTCAAAAAATGTTTGCCCATGCAAAGAACTTGTTCACGAGACCAAAAAAATGTACACAATTTAAAAAATGTTCACAAATATTTAAAGAATGTTTTCATATTCAGAAATATCATGATTTTTTTTGAATTTGATGAGAAAAAATTGAATTGAATATTGCCTTCGATCTTCTCGGGAAGAGGGAATGTTAGGTGCTAGCGGTCTGCTTGTGGTTTTTGGCCCAATTTTTCATAAATAGGGCAATTATGTATTTGCTTTTCCTCTCTTAAAGAAATTGGCAAAGCTCCTGCCATGCATGTCAGAAAAATAATAACACAATGGTGTTTGGTTTGTGCCCAATTCTTCTATACAATGTTTTTTGACTGTTTGTAAGAATACTGTAATTGTTTGGACATTTGGCAATTTTTTGATATGCCTATTTCCAATATAATACTATGTACCAAAATATAAAATCTTTTTGGGCTAAACAAGCATACAAAAAACGTGTAAGATTTTCATACGAAGGGATTATAATTTTTGTGAATGTTACCAAAAATATAAATAACTAAAATATTGTTGCTCAAAAACTACAAACTTGTAAAATTCATCAAAATTTAAAATTTTGCCTAGAATTTTTCGAAGTTGTTTTAGAAGATGTAAGGTTGGTCTGGGCACACACAAATGAAACACAGACATGATGATGGGCCCGAAGTAAAAATAAACATGACCATATGCCCAACCCAGTGGTCCCTTTTTTGTTTTTCCTTTTGTTTATTTATCATTTACCTTTGTTTTTATGGGTAATATGCGAGGGGGCTGGCTCTTCACTGACCTTCCTAGCCGCGCCCCTCACAGGTGCGCCACGACGAGTAACCGCAGCAGTGACCCACGTTCCCACGCCCCGTGTTTGATGCGCGGATTGGATGTGCGTCGACGGAAACCACCATGATTACAAATTACAGCAGAAAGATTATGGCAGTTGTTTCTCGCCACGTGTGTCCGTGCATGTTTTTGGGCCTAGCCCAACGACGCCTCGGATACGCGTGTGGCCCAGTCCCGGGGGCTCTTGTCGGTTCACTAAGAATGAGGGCCCTTAGTGCCCCAGACTCATGCATAGACGGTAGCAGCATTCCCAGCAAGGGGCCTTGGCGGGAGCCTACTCAAGCTCAAGAAGCAGCTCTTTGAGAGATCAAGGAGCGCATCAAGAAGACAAAGACAACCTACAGAAATGAAGTACTGGAAGCAAGCTCTTGCCGGCAAGGCGAGACCGGCAAGATGAAGGCCCGGTAAGCTCCGCGGCAGGCGGATCCCCATAAATCGCCAGCGCTACACCTCACCAGCTAGTTGTTACTTGTTTGGTGAGGTGTCGAGCACGCAGACAGTGCAGTGGAACTCGCACGCACGTGTTGGCTCACTGGAGGGAAAATTACCTTTATTGACACCCGTCCTAAATGCGTGTCGAGCTAATGGAAGGTAGATGAGTAGATGAGCCAGCAGTGCGGCAACCTTGCCGGAGCCCCTCCTCCTTTCGACACCTAGCAATGCATTTAATGCATTTTGTCCTAACTAGCAGAGTTAGGTATGATAGTTTTGTTTCTATCTAATCACCCTGTAATGACCCTTTTGTCACTGTGGTAACCCCTTGAGCTATAAAGGGAGGGCCAGGGCAACCTTTACAAGGGTTCGAACCCATTGCAACCTCACACATACGTACTCGTGTAGCTGCCCTCTCCTCGCAACTTGCCAGGGGAGAGCACTCCGTGTACTTGCGCACACACCCATTTAATATACCAAAGCATGAGTAGGGTTTTACGCTTCTCAGCGGCTCGAACCTGGGTAAAAACTGTTGCGTCCCTCGTTGTTCTTGCTCCTTGCGCCTGGTGCACTCCCCTTGCCAAACAGGAAAGGGGAAGCACCGCCCATAGATCGCCGGCTCCACGCCGACACAAGACTACTGCCACTCCTCTCCTCTTCCATTTTAAAACCACCGCCACTCCTCTCCTCTTCCAATCCAAAACCAGCACCGCTCCACTTCCATTCCAAAATCACCACCTGTGAGTGAAGGTCTGTGGAGAAGTAGATCGATGGAGGAGTACAACCGATACGTGAGGATCGTAGATGCTACCCTATGAAGCTAGCTAGGATGATGGAGATACGGTCTTAGTTTAACAACCCGCGGCAATTAGCGGCCACGGCGATGACGATTGTCAAATATATGAAACAGAGCGAAAAGGTGGCGATACTCCTAGAGGGAGTCACACGGGAGTACACAGAGCTGCTCCTCTGGGCCATGGAGCAGACAGATTCACCAAATCTGATAGTGAGGCAGTTGTGGTGGGAGTATCAATCCAAGATGGAGCATCCAGAGATTGAAGGATCGATCATCTACACGGTGTTGTTTGTGAGGGTGCCACGACAGAGCGAGCCGGTGGAGTCTTCGTCGACCGTACCCAACTACAAGACGGGGAAAACAGTTGGTGCGACGACGCTTCCTCGCCATCCTCTCCCTCGCTGTTCACCTCATCTCACGGGGCGGTTGTCTACCGTCGAGGAATAGGAGGGGAGTGCCCCCCATAACCAGAGGAGTAGCTTAGGGTTATCAGTATTTGGAGGTTGTGAATTGTGTTTTATGTTATGTATTTTGAGTACTTTCAGATATGAATGTCTTTTGAATTTCAGAGTTGCGGTATTGAGCATATGAAGTATTTTCTGAATTCCAGAGATCTTTTTTAGTACTTTCAAAATTGTAGTTTCATATAAAAGTGCAGAGAATGTGATTTTCAGAGAAAAAATTGCAAAGTTTTAGTTTCACATAAGAAACTGCAAGTTTCAGAGGCATATCATTTATATTAACACGCCCTTTTCAAACAGGGATAACAGCATGCTGGAAGTTTTATTCATGATTGAAAATGGAACTACCAGGAAGTAAACATCATGCTGATCAATATTCATGCATAACACATCTTCATATGATGCACAGTCAAAAAGACATGCTATTTTCAAAATGGCCACACAATGTTGAGTGTGCGAAAAACAGAGAAAACTAGGGACGAAGTTTTGGCAAGTGCTGGAGGTGGTTTGCGTAGATAGGGAGTCCCACATGTCAGTAATGGCAGAGACAAAAAGTTGCGGATATTTTCACGACATCTGGTGGAATCGAACACGGGCGGAGTAGCGGTTGGGGAATGGGACTTAGACACTGGGCTACTGCAGTACTTTCGGTAGATATAAGCCACACCACCAACCATTACTGTAGCATGTTTTCCCCGGCTCTGGTGCGCTCTCGTCCGAGGACTCTACGTCATCCTCCGGCACTGTCCGACTTTGTGTGCTCGCCGCAGCGTCGCCGTCTGCCATTGTGAACATGCTCAACAAATGAGAGAAAACTTGAGAGGACTGCACTTGGAGAGACGGACAGTCGAGACCCACCAGGCCCATAGCCCTATGCAAGTAAGTGCCTTATTGAAAAATATGCCTCCTCCTAATGGTATACTGACGTTGGGCCCACAGGTTTGTTAACGTATAGTTAATAAAGGAGATAAATTTAGAACGAAGCAAGTCATCGGGGAGCTGGCAGGTATCATTTTTTATCAGAGGGCCATCCAGTATCAGCTTGGTTGTGGCCTCCCAGTCTAGGTTTTCTTTTTTAACATGCGCAGCCCACGACATGCCGACACAGTGGTTTGAACTTATTTTTTTAGGGCCATCATATATAGAACGAACTATGGGCCTCCCAGCCTAGGTTTTATTTTCGCTTAAACATTCGCAACCCGACTTATGCATTGTTTGAAGAAATACAGAGGTATTTAATAAAAAAATACCACATGTCTTATTAACTTATAAAAATAAATGTTCAAGAATAAAATCCTGAACTTTTTACTCTAAGGCAACACAACTCCTGGTGATTGCGTACAAAAGCTTTGTAAGATTTAAGGAGCAATGTAATAATAACGCGCTTATTATCTAGTTTTATTTATAATAAAATGCCCAGCCCCAGTTTATTTTTTAATAACATTGTTCCGCCAACCCAACATTATATTTACAACCAGCCCGGCAAAATCGTTTATTTCGAGAAAGTGCAAATGAGCTGTAATTTCTTAAAAATAAATAAATGGGCCGCACGGATGCTACATTATTTGTTCACCCAGCCTAGCAAATGGACTGAAATTTAAAAAAAATAGGTTGAATATGTGCCACATTTTGTAGGCTGGAATGTGGGCCAATAGGTCGAACCTTATGCAAGGCGTTGTGAACTTAGTCAACAAATGATTCTGACATCCATAGCCGTTGGATTTACATCCATCCAACGGTCGGCATGCTTGAATCTCTCGTGTTCTTCCTCCAGCGCCGCTGAGACCACCTGCTCCCACCTCCGGCGGCTAGCAGCACACCTTGTTGCGAAGCGCTACCCCACCGCTGGCCAGACCATCCCTCCACCCCTCCACACCTCCTATTATTCTCCGCCGACTGTAGAACCACGCCGCACGAGAACCAGTTAACTCTCTTACACCTCTCCGTCTGCGACTCCACTACCGGGTCTTCCCATCTCCGGCTCGTTCCTGTCCGGGGCCTTGCCATCGTCCATCGCCTTGGTGCACTCGATGCAGCGTGGTCAAAAAATGAGTCATCGGAGGAGGACTATATGTGGAGAGGCTGACAGTGGGGACTGTTGGTGAACGTTGCATGGAAAACAAAAAAATTCTACGCACACGCAAGATATATCCATGGAGATGCATAGCTATGAGAGGGGAGAGTGTGTCTACATACCCTCGTAGACCGTTTAGTGGAAGAGTTTATCAACGCGGTTGATGTAGTCGTACACCTTCATGATCCGCCCGATCAAGTACCGAACGTACGACACCTCCGCGTTCAGCACACGTTCAGCTTGATGAAATCCTCGAACTCTTGATCCAGCAAGATGGGCGAAGTAGTAGATGAGTTCCGGCAGCACAACGGTGTGGTGACGGTGGTGATGCAACTATCTCCGCATGGCTTTGCCGAGCACTACGAAAATATGACCGAGGACGAACTAGAGGGAGAGGGGCGCCGCACACGGCTAGGGAATCGTGGTGTGTGTTGCCCTTCTCCCTCCTCTCATATATGTAGGTGGAGGGGAGAGGAAGGAGCCCCTAGGGCTCCCCAAGTGGCCGACAGCTGCCCTAGGGTGCCCACCCTGGCCGCCCCCTTCCTTATTTGAACATGGGGGGAAAGGAAAGGGGGCTGGCTGCCTTAGGGTGCCTCCCCCTTCCTTTCCCTCCCACCTTGGCGCGTGGGCTGGGGTGGAGAGGCCCGCTAGCCCCCTTGTGGGCCTGTGTGCTTCCCCCATTGGCCATAAGGCCCACCGCTTATCGGTGGCCTCACGGAACCCCTTCCGGCACTCCGATAAAATACCTGGTATTTTCAGAACCTTTCTGGTGACCAAATACTATCGTCATATATATCAATCTTTACCTCCGGACCATTCCAGAGCTCCTCGTCATGTCCGTGGTCTCATATGGGACTCCAAACAACATTCGGTCACCAACTCACATAACTCATATAATACTATATCGTCAATGAACGTTAAGCGTGCAAACCATATGGGTTCGAGAATGATGTAGACATGATCGAGACGCCTCTCCGGTAAATAACCAATAGCAGGACCTGGATGCCCATATTGACTCCTACATATCCTACAAAGATTTTTATCGGTCGAACCTTTATGACAACATACGTAATTTCCTTTCTCTGTCGGTATGTTACTTGCCCGAGATTCGATCGTCGGTATCTTCATACATAGTTCAATCTCGTTACCAGTAAGTCTCTTTACTTGTTCCATAATACATCATCTCATAACTAACTCCTTAGTCACTTTGCTTGCAAGCTTATTGTGATGTTGGATTACCGAGAGGGCCCAGAGATACCTCTCTGATACACAGAGTGACAAATCCCAATCTTGATCCATGCAAACTCAAGAGACACCTTCGGAGAAACCTGTAGAGCATCTTTATGATCACCCAGTTACGTTGTGATGTTTGATAGCACACAAGATATTCCTCCGGTATCCAGGAGTTACATGATCTCATGGTCAAAGGAATATGTATTTGTCATTAAGAAAGCAGTAGCAATAAACTGAAAGATCATATGCTAAGCTAATAGATGGGTCTTGTTCATCACATCATTCTCCTAATGATGTGATCCCGTTATCAAGTGACAACTCATGTCTATGGTTAGGAAACCTTAACCATCTTTGATCAACGAGCTAGTCTAGTAGAGGCTCACTAGGGACACGATATTTGTTTACGTACCCACACATGTATTTAAGTTTCCGAACAATACAATTCTAGCATGAATAATAAACTTTATCATGAATAAGGAAATATAATAATAACCACTTTATTATTGCCTCTAGGGCATATTTCTATCAGTCTCCCACTTGCACTAGAGTCAATAATCTAGTTCACATCACCATGTGATTAACATCCATAGTTCACATCGTCATGTGACTAACACCCAAAGAGTTTACTAAGGTGTGATCATGTTTTGCTTGCGAGAGAGGTTTAGTCAACGGGTCTGCCACATTCTATGTCTACAATGCTCTGCATGGAGCTACTCTAGCTAATTGCTCCCACATTCAATACGTATCCGAATGAGACTCAGAGTCATCCGGATCGGTGTCAAAGCTTGCATCGACGTAACCCTTTATGACAAACTCTTTATTGCCTCCATAAACGAGAAATATTTCCTTAGTACTCTTTAGGTACCTAAGGATAATTTTGACCGCTGTCCAGTGATCCACTCTTGGATCACTATTGTACCCCCTTGCCACACTCATGGCAAGGCACACATTAGGTATGGTACACATCATGGCATACATAATAGAACCTATGGCTGAGGCATAGGGAATGACTTTCATTCTCTCTGTATCTTCTGTTGTGTTTGAGCTTTGAGTCTTACTCAACTTCACACCTTGCAACACAGGCAAGAACCCTTTCTTTGACTGATCCATTTTGAACTTCTTCAGAACTTTGTCAAGGTATGTGCTTTGTGAAAGTCCTATTAAGTGTCTTGACCTATCCCTATAGATCTTGATGCCCAATATATAAGAAGCTTCACCGAGGTCTTATTCAAGTATCCTTTTATGCTATCCAGAAATCTATATCATTTCCAATCAACAATATGCCATCCACATATAATATCAGAAAAGCTACAGAGCTCCCACTCGCTCTCTTGTAAATACAGGCTTCACCGTAAGTCTATATAAAACCACGTGCTTTGATCACATCATCAAAGCGTATATTCCAACTCTGAGATGCTTGCACCAGTCCATAAATGGATCGCTAGAGCTTGCACACTTTGTCAGCACCTTTAGGATCGACAAAACCTTCTGGTTACATCATATACGACTCTTCTTTAAGAAATCCATTAAGGAATGCAGTTTTGACGTCCATTTGCCAGATTTCATAATCATAAATGCGGCAATTGCAAACATGATTTGTCCAGACTTAAGTATCGCTACAGGTGAGAAAGTCTCATCATAGTCAACCCCTAGAACTTGTCAAAAAACTTTCACGACAAATCGAGCTTTGTAGACAGTGATATTACCATCAGCGTATGTGTTGGGGTTATAACCTAGAGGTATGGACCGCCCAGAGGGGCCGGGTTACAACACTGGCAACTTAATGTGAAGAAGGCCCAAGAGGCCCAAAAGGATGACGTATGAAGATGGCAACTCATAGAGGCGGGCCTGGTGTTGGGGAACGTAGTAATTTCAAAAAAAATTCTACGCACATGCAAGATCATGGTGATGGTATAGCAACGAGAGGGGAGAGTGTTGTCTACGTACCCTCGTAGACCGTTAAGCGGAAGCGTTATGACAACGCGGTTAATGTAGTCGTACGTCTTCACGATCCGACCGATCCAAGTACCAAACGTATGGCACCTCCGAGTTCAGCACACGTTCAGCTCGATGATGATCTCCGGGCTCCAATCTAGCGAAGCGTCGGGGATGAGTTCCGTCAGCACGACGGCGTGGTGACGATGATGATGTTCTACCGGCGCAGGGCTTCGCCTAAACTCCGCGACGATATGACCGAGGTTGATTATGGTGGAGGGGGCACCGCACACGGCTAAGGAACGATCCGTAGATCAACTTGTGTGTCTATGGGGTGCCCCTGCCCCCGTATATAAAGGAGTGGAGGAGGGGAGGGCCGGCCTCTCTATGGCGCACCCTAGGGGAGTCCTACTCCCACCGGGAGTAGGATTCCCCCTTTCCTAGTCCAACTAGAAGTCCTTCCAAGTAGTAGGAGCACTGGCGGAGGACTCCAGTGGGCAAGGCGTGGCGGCCGCCATACCTTGAATCGGCGGTAAAATTTTCTTATACCTATGCATATGCATCTTTCGGCTAGCACGAGTTTTTAGTTCACGAGTCGCCGTGAGTTTTTCGTTGAGTTCGAGTCGATCCGATCAGTTACGAGCTAATCTCTACTGGGTCGCATACCTACATGTGGTTCTGGCTAGCCGGGCATGCACTATTCAAAGGAAGATCAATCAAGCTGCCACGTTGCTTGCTTCTTCTAGCTTTGCACCTACGCGTACGTATACAACTTCCGGTGGATTTGTTCTACCGTTCTAAAAGCCAACGCTCAACTTTGCATCCTTCACGGTCGGTAGAATGCAGTGCGGCGTAGCCGCGTCCCCAAAGTGTGGAGAGCGAATGGAAGGGGCTAACAAGTAAAAAGGGAAGGGATATATCTATAAATTTTAGTAGCATTTTTTAATAGCTTGTAGGAGTAATATGCAATTGTAATGATTTTAGATTTTTAGAGACAATTTAGTGTTGTGGACTACAGATATGAAAAATATATTTTGAAGTACTCAATAGTGGCAGTAGCTCCTGTTGAAACGTGATATCTTTGTATTTATTTCCGACTGATTCTCCTCTTATCTCTAGCCTTGTATAGATTGATCTCTAGAGATATTGTAGGGTTAGTTGGCTTCTCACGCAAGACACCACCTGTATATATTGTAACCGACTCCGATGGAATACAATTGAGTTGCATCCTATAGTCTTTTACATGGTATCAGTTTTACCGTGATCCTCTCTCGCTTCCGCACCCCTCCGCCGCCGCGCCTACCCCTAGCCGCCGCCGTGCCAACTCCTCCTGCCGCCGCCGTCGCTACCCCTCCGTAGCCACCGCCGCCGCTTCCTTCCCATCTCCCGTAGCCGCCACCACAGCCGCTTCTCCTCTTCCCCCCCCCCCCCCGCCGCCACTACTTCCCTCCCTACCTCCTGTAGCCGTCGCCGCCCTACCCTTCTCACCCAAAAAAAACTCTAAACACCCGTCGTCTTGAAAGTGCGTTATATCGACTAGAGGGGGGTGAATAGGCGATTTTTATGAATTCTTCACTGAGGAATTTGCCGGTGAGGAAATTCCTTAGCGAAGAACTACTAGCAGCGGAATAAGTACTCATAAGTAAGCATAACAGAATACAAGCATGGTCATCATGATGAAATGAAGACTAGCACAGAGTACAGAAAGCGTAAACACAGGATAACACAAGATGAAGACAAACAGACTGAAGAAATTGAACTGAGGAAATTGAGAAAGTCTTCAGTCAAAGTCTTCAAACACAGATATGAACAAACACTCAACACAGTAGTGAGGAAATGGAAGGGTTGAGGAAATAGAACCAGTTAGTTGGTGAAGACAATGATTTGGTAAACTAGTTCCAATTGCTGTCTCAGTTGTACGTCTGGTTGGAGCGGCTGAGTATTTAAACTCGAGGACACGCAGATCCGGACACCCGATCCTCGACCACGCAGCTCAGGACACCCAGTCCTCACCGTATTCTCCTTGAACTAAGGTCACGCAGACCTCGTCCAATCACTCGTGGTAAGTCTTCAGGTGACTTCCAAACCTTCACAGACTTGGTCACTCGGCAATCCACAATTCCTCTTGGATGCTCTAGACCATGACGCCTAACCGTCTGGAAGAAGCACAGTCTTCAAAGGTAACAAGCGTCGGATCCACGCAGGATCAATTTCTTCAGTGATGCTCAATCACTTTGGGTTTGTGGGGGTTTGGTTTTGGGATTTCCTCACTTGATGATTTTCGCTCAAAGTCCTCGGAGGATGGGCTGCTCTCAAATGACAAGTGTCAAGTTCTTTCGGAGCAGCCAACCAGCTAGTGGTTGTAGGGGGGGGGCTATTTATAGCCTAGGGAGCAGCCCGACATGATAAGACATAAATGCCCTTCAATGATATGACCGTTAGGTGGATAGGATATTTTGGGACAGGTGGCCAAGAAGACAAAGAACGGTCGGAAATTTGACTCTCAAATTCCTCGGGGCTATCATGTTCCTCATGTGTAGGCAATTCGCCTTTGGCGAATTCCTAACTCCTCGATCGAACAAATTCATCGTGACGGAAGAACTTTGTCTCATCCTTTGAAGAAATTGACTGAATCTGTATGAGATTTCCAAAGGCTTCACTCGAAGGGATTGGTAGGTGTAGGATTTTGAGTTGAGCATCACATGGAAATTTTTCCTTAGTATTTCCTCGACCCCCTTTAACAGTACGGTGTTTCCTATGACTCAAGAAAGAGAAAATGAAACTGCGAAAACAAAAGTCTTCATGCTTCATGTTCCTCAAATGAATACCAAGTCTTCAAGGTCACACCAATTTCTTCACTTTCAAAGTCTTCAGAAAGTCTTCAGAATATCAAAGTCTTCAGTCGAAGAACTTCATCTTTAGGGGTCGACTTTCTCTGTAAATATCAAACTCCTCATAGACTTATAGACCTATGTACACTCACAAACGCATTAGTCCCTTAACCTATAAGTCTTCAATACACCAAAATCACTAAGGGGCACTAGATGCACTTACAATCTCCCCATTTTTGGTGATTGATGACAACATAGGTCAAGTTTTCAACGGGGATAAACATATGAAGTGTAAATACTGATATTGAGGAATTTGATTGCAAGATATAGAAGAACTCCCCCTGAAGATGTGCATAGTGAGGAATTTGCGTTTGAGGCAATGCACATTTGAAGAGTTGAATCATGGAGAACTCCCCCTATATCTTGTAATTCATACACGCATTTGATATATAAAATGATGAATTTGAAATGCATGATGAAATATGGTGCCTGATGAAATTCAGCATGCGTGCAATAATACTAACGAGGAATAAGCATGCCGAAAGCATCAAAAGTTTCAGAGCATAATGCAACAAAAGCATCAGCGCACCATCGGGTTTAAGATTACAACTCGATCCAAATAAAAGTTTCAGAAGAACGAGAGTTGTAACTTAACAAAATGCCCTTAATATAGACCCGCTTGAAGACTAACTCAGATTTCCCCCCCTTTGTCATCAAATGACCAAAAGGATTGGCGAGGACTAACGCCTCAAGAATTTCAAGTCGATGGAGGCGCCCGGCGTTATCGGGGTTGTTTGTTGTAGCGAGGGCCTGCCGCAGATGTCGCCCAAATTTTCATACTCATCAGTGTCACGCGATGAAGAATAAGAGCTGGCCACCAGTTGAGGAACTTTGACCCTCTTGAATTTCTTCGGAGGAGGTGCAGACCAGTCAAATTCTTCCTTGAGACCCATAGTCTTCAGTTCTTCAGCGCTATAGACATGAGTGAGGACAGCCCAGGTGCGGTTGAAAGTTTCATGAAGGTAGTATTGGTTCTTCTTCACTGCATTGTGTGTTGTGGTCATATTGTGAAGAAGTGCACCAACTGACGCTTTACCCATTTGTGATTGAGATCAACCTTCTGATGAAGACTAAGGAGTAACTCACGGTCAGTCATCACCCTGGGTGCTGTGGCTGGAGGATTTTGCTTGGCTGAGTTATTTGCGGCAGAGTCATGTGTGGCAGAGTCTTCATTGGTGGAGTAAGATGCAGCCTTGCGAAATTGACCATCTAATGGACGAATGCCTTCATCGATCATAGCAGCTGCCTTGCCTTTATCATCAGATGATGAAACTGTCCGTTTGAGGCCTTCAATGGGAGGCAAGTAGCTACCGTGGTTCAGAGTGTCAGCTTTGTAATTCAGTGAAGATCTTGCCCTGATGAATCTCATAATCCAAGGAGCATAGGGCTTCAGCTCAAATGGTGACATAGCAATATTGGCGTCCTCATGAAGAAATCATGGAAGTTGACAGGAACGCCATGAATGATGTTGAAAAGCATATTCTTCATGATGCCAACGACTTCTTCATCATTTGTGTCGTGGCCTTTGATAGGACTCATTGTCTTCGTCAGAATGCGATAGACAGTCTGAGGCACATAGAGTAATTCCTTGACGAGGAATTTGGTACGAGGGGCCTGCCCAGGCTTCAAAGGCTTCATGAGCACTTGCATATAGTGATTTGTCGATTCAGGTCATTGTAGATGCAACGTGCACTGTCATGGGGAGGATCGAGAGGAAGTACACGAAGCAATTCAGTTGCCGGTGCCTTATAGTGAGTGTTTTCAGTCATCCAATCCAACACCCATGACTTGACATCTTCAGCATCTCCGGTGATATGCAGTGTCGCGTAGAACTGAAGAATGAGTTCTTCATTCCAATCACAGATGTCAGTGCAGAAATTGAGTAATCTTGCATCGTGAAGAACATTGAGGATTGGCTCGAAGCATGGCAGAGATTCCATGTCCACGTGAGGAATATGTTCATGATCGAAGATTTTGTCTTTGTCAAACAGCACTGATGAATAGAAGTTGGCTTGACTAGCAGTCCAGAAACGCCTCTTCCTTATGCGAGCAGAGTCATAGGGGTTGTAGTCGATGAAGAATACATGCTCGAAAAGAAGTCTTCAGCCTTGAACTTGTTTGCTTGAGAGCGGATTCTTGGCTTTGGCGAGAGGGATGTCGATGAGTTGCATCACCACCTCAGAATCGCGGGCTCAGCTACTTGGTGAGGAATTTCTGGTTCCTCTTCTTGTGCAACTTGAGGATCAGCAGAAGAGGTTCTTGACACTAGTGGCTGGAATTTCTTCATGAAGCAGAGGATTGGGTTGAGTTTCTTGAGCCAGTTGAACTGTTGTTCTTTGGGGACGAGAGGAATCTGTTGGATAGGTGTGAAGAGAGGAGTATTGGGATCTTGACTTTCCCAAAAGTCATCATTCATCAGGTGTGGTGCATCCAATATCCACATCTTCATCTTCAATTTCTCAACACCAGCCTCTTCACTGTGAACCGAGGCATAGGTGAGAAATGGCGGCATTGAAGGGATTGTATCCACTTCAATTTCTTCATCAATCTGCTCTGACGAAGCAGCAGAATGATTTTCTTCATCAGATCCGCTTGGGATCACATAGTATTCTCCAAAAGGAACAAGGTCCTTTGATGGCATGGAGGAAATTGGAACAGCATCAATTTGATTTTCATGTGAGTTGGTCATTGGCTTCATTTTCTTCGCAGCGAAGAATTTGACGCAGCTGATGCCTTCCTTTTCTTCACTGCAGCTCGCTCTGTAGCCTTGGTCTTCTTCACCTCATAGGCAGATGGAAGAATTGGAGTTGGTGTAGGCGCGGAGGAGCCGAGGAATCTGGTTCATTTTCTTGGTATGAATCGATGCGATTGCCTGATCTCTTCGATTTCTTCAGCGCCACTAGTGGATGCCCCGGCAATTTCTTCAATGGTGGAATGGGGTCATCAGCCCTAGAACTAGCATTTTCTTCAAGAAGGCTGAAAGTCATCAGTGATCTTGGCATGTTCTTCAAGCAGGCTGGCAGAGTCTGCATCCTGAAGATTTTCTTGTTGCGATGGGTCTGCAACATTTGTGATTTTCTTCGTCAGATTGACGAATCTCCCTTTGGCTCCTTGCCAATCAGCATAGTAGGCATCAAAGTCTTTGCTGAGGGCTTGAATTTCAGACTGAGCCTTGATAAGTTCCTCAGGTGTCATTCTGACAACATTTTTCTTCAGGAGCTTCTCCTTTCTGTATTGCGCTTTCTTGATCTCTCTTGCCTTTTCAAATTTCCATTTCTCTTGAGTGATGAAATGGGTCAGCATGTGACTTTGACCAGGAATCAGAGGGAAATCAGGCATTGGGGTGTTTGGATCCTTGTGCGAGATCAATGTAATCGAGGATTTTCTTCGGATCAAAAGCGTTACAGATGTGCCTTTGGCTCTAGCGGCCTTCACTTGTGCATCTCGATGATTTACGCAAGTTCATCATCGAAGCTTCATCATCGAGGGCACATGGAATGCGACTGTTTCTTCCTTGGACTTGGCCGAGGATGCGCCCATTGTTGCTTTAGTCTTCAACGGTGTGGGGCTGATGAGGACATTAGTGCGGTGAGGAACTTCTTTGAGACACCAGAGGCAATCGAGAAACCCGTAGTCCTTTGACATGTAGCCGGATGCACAGAGCCGAGGACTTTGATGGAGCTGCTTGAGGACTTTGGTGGAGCGAGAGCAGATCTAAGGAATTTGCCGTGAGGGCATAGCCGAGAACTTGGCCGTGAGGGCGCTGTTGGTGAAGCACTTGGCTTACGAGCAGGCTTCTTTGGCATAGATTTCCTCAGTCTGACCGAGGCCTTAGTTGCAGCAGCGATGGCGTAATCCTCATTGAATTTCTTCACCGCCTCCTTGGCTTGTCTTGCCAATTTAGCTTGGCGCTTAGCCCATTCTTCAGGAAAGTCCTCACCACTTTTGATGTTGGTGGGATCAGCTACTTGGCCAGGTGCCAATGGAGCTCTTGGGCATGGAGGATTCAAAGCAAATTTCTTCATATACTTTGGAGTAACATATCTGTACTCCCTCCATTCCCTTGCCCATCTCTGTTCAATCTTCTGTATGCGCACCTTGCGCTGATTTTTGGTTTCTTTCCCAAATTTTGCTTCATCAGGTGTGCAATAGCCAGCATAAATTTCATCAGGGATCTCGAAAGCAGTCATGACCTCAGGCTTCTTTCCTCCTTTCTGCGGTCTCTTACCTTCAGCCATATTCTTCAGATGAGGAATTTGAACAATTGAACACTCTGAAGAAGTATGCAGTTTTTCTTCGAGGAACGCTGCAAATGAGTTAAGTTGATGAGAACCTAGTGATTCAGCAGCGGACATGAGTACCTGTGAACAGAGTGTAGGTGCGAGGAATTTGGAGAGGTCATATGCGTTCTCAGAAGGTTTTTCGAAAAGACAAGTTTTGAGGAATTTGACCAGATGAACCTTGAGGAATTTCACTAAGCGTTTTTGTCTTAGGTTCCAGAGTTGTACAGATCGAAGATCCACGCAATTGAGGAATCTTGAAGAAAATGATTGCTTAGAGAAATGGATCAAGAGCATACAATGTGTGAGGTGTTCATATGTGTGACGATTTTGAAGAATAAAACACCTTTGAAGATTTTCAGGAAAGCTTGAGAATCAAAGTGAGTAATAAAAGTAACTTTTAATTACCCGAAGTGAAGAACACGACGAACTGAGAAGAACAGATGTGAAGTTCGTCAGGTTAGATCTCCCATGCCCTAACTTGGCAGAGGGAAGACAACTACGGCGGCGGCGGAGTGAAAATTTCCGCAACCGGCGCGAGTACGACGGCGACGAGGTCGAGGCAGCGAAGCTCTTCCTCACCGGCGACGATGGAGTAGCGGCGGCGCTAGGGTTTGATGAGCTCGAGCGAGAGAGAGAGCGGTCGAGCGGAGTAAATGAAGTGAGGAAGGGGAGAGGGGTATTTATAGCCACGGTGAAAAACTGTTCGCCCGAAGATTTTGGGACGAACATGCCCCTGCCCTTTCTCCTTCTCGCGACATGTGTCACCCACGTACTGTGTAGTTGAGATCGTGTAAGATCGTGGGTGAATAAAATAATGCATCATGGGATGCGGAACGGTTTGAGTGGCAAGACCGAAAATCTGGATAAGATTTATTTTAAAGTTTCGTTCGCAAAATTTCTTCAGCTGACAAGGACACAGTGAAGACTTTGAACGAGTTTCAAATAGAACGCACATGAAGAATTTGTGAATAGATTGGGTTGAGTATAGCATAGAGGGGGAAGGGTCCGATCACAGTCACTTAGCAGAAAAAAAACAACTTGAATAAATAGCCATAAGTGAATGTTGTAGAGGACATAAACTCATATATATATATATATAATGAAGAAAAACGACGGAAACAGTGAGGATTTTGCAAAGTTGAAGAATTTGAAAAACTGAAGAATTTCAAAACTGAGGAAAAGCTCAAATTGAAGATTTTCAACTTTTTGTGGTGGCGTGACCCACCGTATAAAAATGATGATTGCAGACACCGCGTACAATTGTCGTAGGGTTCTGAGAATCAAATTCTTCATTAATTTCTTCACACTTAGAGTTTTATTCTTCATTGATTGAAGAAAAACGTTTCTTCATGTGTTGCACATCTAAGTCATCAATTTTGCATAAGTGTTAGGATGTGTGCCCTTTTCAAAGAACATTCGAAGATTCTAAGATATTTAGCTCACACTGCAACTTGGTAAATCTCTTCTCATCCAAGGGCTTAGTGAAGGTATCAGCTAGCTGTTCTTCAGTCTTCACGTGCTCGATGGAGATGTCGCCCTTCAACACATGATCACGAAGAAAATGATGACGAATCTGAATGTGCTTTGTCTTCGAGTGCTGAACTGGGTTGTGAGCAATCTTGATGCACTCTCATTGTCGCAGAGGAGAGGCACATTCTTCACGTTGACGCCATAGTCCTTGAGGTTTGCTTCATCCAAAGCAGATTGAGCACAAAGAAGAGCCAGCAGCAATGTATTTAGCTTCCGTAGTAGACGGTGATACGCAGATTCGCTTTCTTCGAGGACCAACAGCCAAAGATGGTCGAGGAAATGACAAGTACCAGATGTTGACTTGCGGTCCACACGATCACCAGCATAGTCGAGTCGAATATCAATGAGATCAAAAGCAGAGCCCTTGGGGTACCATAATCCTAGTGTTGGTGTGTGAGCTAGATATCGAAGAATATGCTTCACAACCTTATGGTGTGATTCCTTGGTGCAGCTTGAAATCGGGCACACATGCAAACACTAAGCATTATATCGGCCTAGATGCACATAAGTACAATAAAGAACCAATCATGGGCGGTATACCTTGTGATCGAAGTCAATACCATTTTCATCGATTGCATAGATGGCCATTTGTGGGCATAGGAATTTTGACGCCTTTGCAATCTTGCATGCGAATTTCCTCAATACATCTTTGAGGTATTTCTCTGAGATATGAATATGCCATTGCGCCATCGATTTAATTTGAAGACCTAAGAAGAATTTCAACTCTCCCATCATAGACATTTGATATTCTTCACTCATCATATAGGCAAATTCATCACTATAACGTTGGTCAGTACAGCCAAAGATAATATCATCAACATATATTTGGCACACAAACAGTTCACCATCATAAGACTTAGTAAAGAGAGTAGGGTCGAGTGAACCGGGTGTGAAGCCATTCTTCACGAAGAATTCCTTCAATGTATCGTACCACGCCCGAGGGGCTTGCTTGAGGCCATAGAGAGCCTTATTAAGTCTGAAGACTTTGTCAGGATTCTTTGGATCTTTAAAACCTAGGGGTTGAGCAACATATACTTCTTCCTCAAGCTTACCATTGAGGAATGCACTTTTCACATCCATTTGATATAAGATGATATCATGATGGTTAGCATAAGCAAGTAATATGCGAATAGCCTCGAGTCTAGCAACAAGTGCAAAAGTTTCATCGAAATCAATTCCTTCAACCTGTGTGTAGCCTTGAGCTACTAGTCGTGCCTTATTCCTCACCACAAGGCCATTTTCATCTTGCTTGTTGCGGTAAATCCACTTTGTGCCAATGATATTATGCTTGCAAGGATTTGGGCGATTGACCAGTTCCCAGACATTGTTAAGCTCGAACTGATGTAATTCTTCTTGCATAGCCTAAATCCACTCCGGCTCCATAAATGCTTCATCTACCTTAGTGGGCTCTGTGATAGAGACAAAAGCATAGTGCCCACAAAAGTTAGATAAATGTGAAGCTTTTGAGCGTGTGAGAGGACCTGGTGCGCTAATGTCATCGATGATCTTCTCCACTTGCACTTCTTTTGCAACGCAAGGATGAGCTGGTTGTCGCTGAGGAATTTGATTAGCATTTTCTTCAGCACCATTTTCCTCAGCATTTTCTTCAGGTGCTTCAGCTCGACGTTCTTCATGAACTGGAATGAATTCTTGAGCAGATTCTTCAGTAGGAATGACATCCTCAGTTGCCTTGAACTTGATAGAATCCTCAGGTGCTGGTTCATCTAACACAGAAGGTAGGTGCTCTCTTTGCGAGCCATTAGTTTCATCGAACCGCACATCTACAGTGTCAACAATCTTGTGAAGAACAATGTTGAAGACTCAGTAGGTGTGCGAGTCCTTTCCGTAACCAAGCATAAAACCTTCATGTGCTTTCGGTGCAAATTTAGAGTTGTGGTGAGGATCTCTAATCCAACATTTAGCATCGAAGACTTTGAAATAACTCACATTGGGTTTCTTGTCAGTGAGGAGTTCATAGGCCGTCTTCTTGAAGAATTTGTGAAGATATACTCTATTGATAATGTGGCACGCAGTATCAATTGCATCAATCCAAAAACGCTGAGGTGTTTTGTATTCATCAAGCATAGTGCGAGCCATCTCAACAAGAGTTCTGTTCTTGCGCTCCACGACGCCATTTTGCTGAGGAGTATAGGGAGCAGATAGCTCATGAGTAATACCAAGTTCATCAAGATAATCATCAAGACCAGAATTCTTGAACTCAGTTCCATTGTCACTTCTGATGTGCTTGATCTTCACACCAAAGTTGGTTGAAGCCCTCGAGGAAAATCGTTTGAAGACTTCCTGCACTTCATGTTTGTAAGTAATAATGTGTACCCATGTATATCGAGGTAATCATCAACAATGACAAAACCATATAGAGATGCATCATTAGTGACTGCTGAGTAATGATTAGGTCCGAAGAGGTCCATGTGAAGCAATTCGAATGGACGAGTAGTGGTCATGATAGTCTTCGCTGGATGCTTGGCATTGGTCATTTTTCCAGCTTCACAGGCTCTGCATAAGTGATCCTTGAGGAATTTGACATTCTCAATGCCAATGACATGCTTCTTCTTCGCAAGCGTGTGCAAATTCCTCATGTCTGCATGACCAAGTCGTCGATGCCATAGCCAGCCTTCTGAAGCTTTTGCAAGTAGACACACGGCTGGTTATGGTCATGTAGAGAAATCAACAATATACAAATCTCCTCTCCTAAATCCTTTGAAGAATTTGGAATTGTCAGCTTCCATGATCACAACACAGCGATACTTGCCAAAGACAACAACCATATCAAGATCACAAAGCATTGAGACTGACATGAGGTTGTATCTTAAGGACTCAACAAGCATGACTTTGTCCATGTGTTTATCCTTAGAGATTGCAACCTTACCAAGACCCAATACCTGACTTTTGCCTTTATCAGCAAAGATGATATGCTTCAGATGTGACGGTGATAAGGGAGCATCCATCAATAGATTCTTGTCACCAGTCATGTGATTTGTACATCCACTATCGAGGACCCACTCACTAGCTTTGGGTTGATCATCCTGCAGATGAATTAGTGTAGCTTACAATCTCATATGCTTCATCAGTGAAGAATATGATATCAAATTCATCGATGAATTTCATCAAGCGAAGAGCAGATATAGCGAGATAGGGCGTGTGAAATGAAGGTTCATTTCAACATGATCCGCTCTGCGTCCTTCGAGCATTTTTGTCGTCCCCAACAAATTCTTCAGACGTTAAAGCACGCCGGAGACTGACCTGCAGAAGAGATTAGTTCTTTTCTTCACCACCCACATCGAAGGGGTGGCAAAGAGTTCATCACTCTGCGAGCACCATACGAGAATGGTGGCATAGAGGCCAAACCATTTCGTTTCACATAAGAGGGGTTAGGGTAAGCATATGAATAAGCAGAGAAATTCTTCGAGGACTTATGAACATAATGGTTTGAAGAATAATGCACATATTCATAGCCCTTAGCTCTACCCTGCGAGATAGAGTTGTTAGCACGATGATAATCATATGAGGACTTTGATCCATTTGAGGAATTTGATCCACATGAGGAATTTGGTCCGTATGAGGACTTGGATCCATATGAAGAATTTGGTCCATATGAAGAATTTGATCTGGGGTTCCTGTTCTTCACAGGTGGTGTCATGAGGACATTCACCTGAAGACTTTCGAGGCACTTCTTGGGAACCCAGATTTTCTTCATAGGAGAACCATTCATGCAGTTAGTGCCAACATATCTAGCAAATACTTCACCATTCTGATTTTTGAACAGTTTATAGTTGGAGTCAAATGACTCATCGGAAGAATGAGGAGATTCACATGTAAAGCCAGATAAGTTAGATGGATCAACTGGAGGTCCCTTTGCAGCAACCCATGAGGTTTTGGGGTACCGCTCGGGCTTCCAATATGTTCCATCAAGCATTAAGTTTCCTCTCAAAGGCAATACCCTCTTTCTTAGGGTTTCGTTGAGGATCTGCTTTTAAGCACATCACAAAGAGTCGATGCCCTTTGAGGCTTTTGTACATGCCTGTCATGTACAATTCCTTCAGCCCTGCATTGTCAGTGATACTAGCAATGTCCTCAGATGAGGAATCAGTGATAGTAGAGGCAGGTGAAGAATTTGTAACAGTTGAAGCATTTGAACATTCAGGTGAAGAATTAGCAGATTCACGTTCAATGCACTTTAAGCATGGAGGAACAAATTCTTCCTGAGAAGCACTGATTTGTTGAGCTAGTAATGAATTGCGCTCCTTCTGAAGATCTTCATAACTCACTCTTAGCTTCTCAAGATCTTGCTTTCTTTGAAGAAATTCATAAGAAAGTTTCTCATGATCAGATAAGAGAGAGTTGTGATTACCTTGAAGGTTATCAAACCTAGACTGAAGTCTCTAAAGATTTTCAGTCAGGGCTTTAGTGCGATCCATTTCTTCACCCAACATATCATCACTTTTGTCTAGCATGTTTCGAACCTTTTCAAAAGCCCTTTGTTGTTTTACAGCAATCTTAGCAAGTTTAGAGTAGCTGGGCTTGAGATCCTCATCAGATTCATTTTCACTAGATTCAGAGGAGGTGTATTTGAGTACCTTTGCACCTTTTTCCATGAAGCAATAGGTGGGAGCGTGGTCATCATTATCTTCATCAGGCTTGTCGGTGGAGTCAGTTTCTTCAGTGTTGAAGATGGACTTGCTAACGAAAGCAGTAGCGAAAGGCAGACTCGCCACACCAGATTCAGATTCTTCAGACGCCTCCTCTTCCTCATTTTCCTCAGATTCAGCTTCAGAGTCCATTTCCTTGCCAATGAATGCCCGAGCCTTCTTGGAGTTGCTCTTCTTGTGAGATGAAGACTTCGAGGATTTTGATGATGAAGATTTTGACGATTTCTTCTTCTTCTTTGCATCATCAGAACTGTAATCCTTGTATTTCTTCTTCTTCATTTCTTTTTCCCACTAAGGACAATCTCGAATATAGTGACCAGGTTTCTTGCATTTGTGGCACAGCCTTCTCTTATAGTCACTTGATGAGGAATCACTGCTTCTCGAGGATTTTCCAAAGCGACCACGTCTTGAGAAATTCTGGAATTTCTTCACGAGCAGTGCTAGCTCCTGGCTCAATTCTTCAGGATCACCAAGGCTACTACCAGAATCCTCACATTCAGAGTCAGACACAGCCTTGGCCTTCAGGGCACGTGGTTTGCCATAGTTTGAACCGTAGAGATCTCTCTTTTCAGCAAGCTGGAACTCGTGAGTATTTAACCTTTGAAGGATATCGGCAGGATCAAGAGACTTGTAGTCAGGACGTTCTTGTATCATCAGTCCCAGAGTGTCAAATGAGGAATCAAGTGATCTCAACAGTTTCTTCACCACCTCATGATCAGTGATGTCAGTGGCACCGAGGGCTTGAAGCTCATTTGAGATGTCAGCGAGGCGATCAAAGGTTTGTTGAACATTTTCATTGTCGAGTCTTTTGAAGCGGTTGAAGAGATTCCGAAGAACATCAACTCGAGAGTCACGCTGAGTTGAGACTCCTTCATTCACTTTGGACAACCTATCCCAGATAAGCTTAGCAGTTTCCAAAGCACTCACTCTTCCATACTGTCCTTTACTCAGATCGCCACATATGATATTCTTCGCTTGAGAACCGAGTTGCTTGAATCTCTTCACATCGGTAGCATTCAGTGACGGTGAGACAGAGGGAACACCATTTTCCACAACATACCAGAGATCGTTGTCAATTGCCTCAAGATGCATTCGCATCTTGTTCTTCCAGTAGGGGTAGTCCATCCCATCAAAGGTAGGACACCCAGCCGAGACCTTGATCATACCTGTGGTCGACATAACTAAAACTCCAGGCGGTTAAACCAAAATCACACAAAACAAGGGAGTACCTTGCTCTGATACCAATTGAAAGTGTGTTATATTAACTAGAGGGGGGGTGAATAGGTGATTTTTATGAATTCTTCACTGAGGAATTTGCTGGTGAGGAAATTCCTTAGCGAAGAACTACTAGCAGCGGAATAAGTACTCAGAAGTAAGCATAACAGAATACAAGCATGGTCATCATGATGAAATGAAGACTAGCACTGAGTACGTAAAGCGTAAACACAGGATAACACAAGATGAAGACAAACGATGAAGAAATTGAAGCGAGGAAATTGAGAAAGTCTTGATCAAAGTCTTCAAACACGAGATATGAACAAACACTCAACACAAGAGTGAGGAAATGGAAGGGTTGAGGAAATAGAACCGATTAGTTGGTGAAGACAATGATTTAGTAAACCAGTTCCAACCATCTGTCTCGGTTATGCGTCTGGTTGGAGCGGTGAGTATTTAAACTCGAGGACACGCAGTCCGGACACCCGATCATCGAGCACGCAGCTTAGGACACCCAGTCCTCACCGTATTCTCCTTGAACTAAGGTCACGCAGACCTCGTCCAATCACTCGTGGTAAGTCTTCAGGTGACTTCCAAACCTTCACAGACTTGGTCACTCGGCAATCCACAATTCCTCTTGGATGCTCTAGACCATGATGCCTAACCGTCTGGAAGAAGCACAGTCTTCAAAGGTAACAAGCGTCGGATCCACGCAGGATCAATTTCTTCAGTGATGCTCAATCACTTTGGGTTTGTGGGGGTTTGGTTTTGGGATTTCCTCACTTGATGATTTTCGCTCAAAGTCCTCGGAGGATGGGTTGCTCTCAAATGACAAGTGTCAAGTTCTCTCGGAGCAGCCAACCAGCTAGTGGTTGTAGGGGGCGGCTATTTATAGCCTAGGGAGCAGCCCGACATGATAAGACATAAATGCCCTTCAATGATATGACCGTTAGGTGGACAGGATATTTTGGGACAGTGGCCAAGAAGACAAGAACGGTCGGAAATTTGACTCTCAAATTCCTCGGGGCTATCATGTTCCTCCTTTGTGTAGGCAATTCAGACCTGGCGAATTCCTAACTCCTCGATCGAACAAATTCATCGTGACCGGAAGAACTTTGTCTCATCCATCAAGAAATTGACTGAATCTGTATGAGATTTCCAAAGGCTTCACTCGAAGGGATTGGTAGGTGTAGGATTTTGAGTTGAGCATCACATGGAAATTTTTCCTTAGTATTTCCTCGACCCCTTTAACGAAGTACGGTGTTTCCTATGACTCAAGAAAGAGAAAATGAAATTGCGAAAACAAAAGTCTTCACGCTTCATGTTCCTCAAATGAATACCAAGTCTTCAAGGTCACACCAATTTCTTCACTTTCAAAGTCTTCATAAAGTCTTCGAATATCAAAGTCTTGATCGAAGAACTTCATTTTAGGGTCGACTTTCTCTGTAAATATCAAACTCCTCATAGACTTATAGACCTGTGTACACTCACAAACGCATTAGTCCCTTAACCTATAAGTCTTCAATACACCAAAATCACTAAGGGGCACTAGATGCACTTACACGTCTCCATGGCCAAAGTTGCTGCATCCGACGCCGGCTCCTTCTCCGGTGCCATGTTCACCTCTGATCGCTTCAACGAGATCCACATCAAGGACCACGTCCCGGTCATCCTTGACCTCGACTCGCCGTCCTACAACGCATGGCGCATGTACTTCGCGCTGTTGTTCCGCTCCTACCGTCTCATCGAGCATGTTGACGGGAGCGTTGACTACCGCGACATGAAGGACGACGACGAGTGGCTCGCTGTGGACGCCTGCATCGTCAAGTGGCTTTTTTCTCACCATCTCTCCAGGTCTCTTCAATATGGTGAACTCCCGCGATCCGTCGGCGTACACTATGTGGACACGGCTGTGCGATCTCTTCCTCGACAATCAACTCCAACGCCGCATCTTCCTCCAAGGTGATTTTTTCACCATGCAGCAAAACGATCTCTTGATCGACGAGTACTGCACGCGGATGAAGGTTCTTGCGGACGAACTCCGCGACGTCGGCATGAACATCGACGACTCCGTCCTCCTCACCAACCTCCTTCACGGCCTCCACCCCGACCTCGGCCAATCCGCCGCCAACCTCTCCCTCATCACGCCGACGTACGCCAAGGCGGCACGTATCTTCGCATGGAGGAAAAGCGTCTTCGTCACGCGGCACGACAAGCTCCTCTCGCCGCCCTCCACGCAGGCACCACCAAGGGAACCGCCGCCCTCCCGCAGCCTCCCCGCGCGCCAGCTCCACAGCCGCCCGCCACCCCTGACCAGGGTCGCCAGAAGAGGCGGGGAGGTCGCGACGGCCGTGGCCGCAACGGCGGCTCTCAGCCCCGCCAGGCGCCTCCGCCCGCTCCTGCTCAGGTCGCGGCACCCCCGCCCTGGCTCACGGGGTACAACCCCTGGATGGGGGTGGTGCACGCCTACTCGATGCCCCTCCCGCGGGCACCTGCTCCGGGCTTACTTGGCCCTCGCCCGAGCCTTCATCAGGCTCTCCTGGCCGCACCAGGTGGCTCCGGACCCGGCGGCTCTTCGGCGTACACCGGGGCCATGGCTCCCGGTGCTGCTGCGTCACCATCCTACGGCGCTGCACCGACCGGCTACACCTACGACCCGGCGCTCCTAGCCGCCCTCCACGCCGCCCCTTCCCCAAGCAACTACTTCGGCGGCGGGGACTGGTATATGGACACAGGCACCGCTGCTCATATGGCGTCGAACCCCGGTATCCTCTCTCGTGTCTCTCCGTACCCTCTTTCTTCTCGCATCGTCGTCGGTGATGGATCTACTCTTCCCATCACCCACCACGGCGCATCCTCCCTCCCTCTCTCATCATCTTACCTACCTCTCAATAACGTACTTGTGTCTCCATCCTTAATCAAAAATTTATGTTATGTCCGCACTCTTACTCGTGAACATCCTGTTACTGTTGAGTTTGACAAACATGGTTTTTCTATCAAGGATTCCCACTCCCGGAAGGTTCTGCACCGATGTGATTCCCCCGGCGATCTTTACCCGTGTGGCCAAACGACAAGCAGTGGTCCCGTCACACTCCACGCCGATGTGTCTCTCTGGCATGCTCGCCTTGGCCATCCCGGCGCCGACACTCTCCATAAAGTTTTGCAGACTTTTCCTTTTTCATGTAATAAATCGGCAGCACACACTTGTCATGCCTGTCGCATAGGAAAACACGTTCGTTTGCCGTTTTCAACTTCATCATCCATTGCTACTTTCCCTATTGATGTTATTCATTGTGACGTATGGACATCTCCCGTGCCTAGCAATTCGGGTTTATCATATTACCTTGTGATTTTGGATGATTTTTCTCACTTCACTTGGACCTTTCCATTACACCGCAAATCCGACGTCGCTTCCTCCCTTCATGCCTTTTACGCCTATGTTGCCACCCACTTTCACCGCACCATTGCTCATCTCCAAACCGACAACGGCAAGGAATTCGATAACCTCGCCATTCGCACTCTTTTATCCACTCATGGCACCATTTTTCGCCTCACATGCCCATACACATCTCTGCAAAACGGTCGTGCCGAATGTGTTCTCCGCACTCTTAACGAGAGTGTTCGTGCATTGCTCTTCCATGCACACATGCCTGCTAGGTTTTGGCCCGATGCTCTCGCCACAGCTACTCTTCTCCTTAACATCCGGCCTTGCAAACCCCGATGGAACTACACCCCTCATCACCTCTTATTCGGGTCACCTCCGTCATACGATGATCTTCATGTTCTCGGTTGCCTTTGTTATCCTAATATCACCGCCACGAAACCACATAAGCTCGCGCCTCGCTCTATCGCTTGTGTCTTTCTTGGCTACCAACCAAACACAAAAGGCTTCCGTTGCTACGACCCGGAGTCCCATCGTGTGATCGTGTCTAGGCACGTGTATTTTGATGAGGTTGTTTTCCTGTTTCAGCAGGCTGCATCGCGTCCCTTGCCACCTCTGGACGCCTATCCTCGCCGGCCTCGTGGAGCCCTTGCGCTCCCACCGCCTCGCCGCTCGGGCGCGGCTGCGCCTTCGTCGCCCGCTGCCTCGACGCCCTTGGCGTTTCCTCCGCCGACTCAGGAGGAGTCGGCCTCCCCGGCCACGCTGGGCCCCCGCCTCTTGGCTCTGGAGGAACTGGTTTCCCAGGCCTCGTCGGGTCGTCACCTCCCGGCTCTGGTGGAGTCGGGCGCGACCCCAGCCAGGCCATCAGGCACCTCGTTGGCTCAGGCGGAGCCGGGCCCTTCGGGCTCCTCTACGCCCTCATCGTCGTCTACGACCGAGCCAGCGCCTCCCGGCTCCCTGTCGGCTTTGGAGGAGCCGACCCTCTTGGCCCCGTCGGCCGGGCCCTCGACATCAACACACGTGGCATCGCCGGTATCTTCTCGTCATCCGAGCCGGCTGTTGTGGCGCCTCGGCGATGTGGTCCACGCCCGCCTCCTCCGCCGCCTCACCATCATATGGTGACGCGTGCCAAGGCCGGTGTGTACCAGCCGAACCCGTGCTACCACAACCTCAGCGTCACGACCCTCTCTCCGGTTCCGCGATCGGTGCGTTCTGCGTTGAGTGATCCGCATTGGACCGCCGCTATGCGTGCTGAGTACGATGCCCTTGTCGCCAACCGGACTTGGACCCTTGTTTCGTCCCCCGGGCGAACATCATCTCGGGCAAGTGGGTTTTCGTCACAAACTCCATCCGGATGGCTCTCTGGATCGGTACAAGGCTCACTGGGTTGTCCGAGGATTTGCACAACGTGCTGGTGTTGACTTCTCTGAGACTTTCTCTCCCGTCGTTAAACCCGCCATGATTCGTGTGGTTCTTCAGCTGGCTGCATCTCGCCACTGGCCCGTACATCAGCTTGACATCAACAACGCTTTTTTGTACAGCCATCTTCAGGAGCGAGTCCTCTGTCAGCAGCCGACTGGGTTCGTTGACCCTCAGCGACCGGATGATGTTTGCCTGTTGTCTCGGTCCTTATACGGCCTCAAACAGGCCCAGCGCCGTACCGGCGCATCGCCGATTCCTTGGTCTTCTTGGGTTTCACAAGACCACATCGACCGTCGCTGTTTGTCTTTGCATCGGGCTGATCATGTGGCTATGCTTCTGCTCTACGTTGATGATATTGTCATCACTGCCTCCCGCACAGATCTTCTTCGCGACATCATTGGTCGCCTCGGTTCTGAGTTTCGGCTGAAGGATCTTGGCGCGTTGCACTTCTTCCTCGGCATTAATGTGCGACGTGATGCCACTGGGTTCTTTCTGCATCAGGGACAGTATGCTCTTGATCTTCTGGACCGTGCCGGCATGACTGAATGCAAGCCAGCCGCCACGCCTGCTGAGGCCAAGCCGAAGCTCTCCGCCACCGCCGGCCAGCCCGCCACCGACGCTGCTCTTTATCGCAGTATTGTGGGCGCCCTTCAGTACCTCACGCTCACCAGACCAGACATTCAGTTCGCAGTGCAGCAAGTTTGCTTGCATATGCACTCGCCCTGTGATTAGGGATGGCAATGGGTACCCATTACCCACGTACCCTGTGGGTAAAAACCCTATTAGGGTAAGGGTATGAGACAAAAAATTACCCGTGGGTATATAAATAGGGAAAAGTTAAACCCATCGGGTAGAGCGGGTACGGGTATGGGATCGTATGACCCATACCCACATACCCATGTACCCATATAAAATCTGTATGAACTCGAAATTATCTCTAAACTTTGTCATAAATTTGTGAACTCAAAATGTATGACTTATGTGAAGATGTGTCAATGCATTGTTATTTAAGAGAAAGTGATGTTGTTTATTAAGTATGGTGTTGTTTATGATGTGTTGTTGTTTAAAAGTGTGTCTTGTTGTATAATCTATTGTTTGTTTATAGATTATAATTATATGTTGTCGTTTATGACTATTAGTTTGTCAAACTGATGCTTTGCAAACGTGGGTAATTTTACCATGGTGCCCATCTACTGTCTTCTGTAACGGTATGGGAAAAAATTGTACCCATTGACAGGTATGGGTAAGGGCGATGAGTAAGCTAGGAGCGGACGGGTAAGGGTATGGGGTAGCTCCACCCATACCCAAACCCTGCGGGTGCCATCCCTACCTGTGATGTCCATTGGTCTTTGGTCAAGCTCATTCTTCGGTACATTCGTGGCACCCCGACCTACGGTCTTCGTCTCCGTGCAACCGCCTCGACTGATCTCCTTGCTTATACTGACGCGGATTGGGCTGGCTGTCCAGACACTCGCCGCTCCACGTCTGGCTATTGTGTCTTCTTCGGTGACTCTTTGGTCTCCAGCCTACTGTCTCTCGTTCGAGTGCTGAGGCCGAGTACCGAGCTGTCACCAATGTTGTTGCGGAGACTTGTTGGCTTCGTCATCTTCTTGGTGAGCTTCGGATTTCTCTTCCGAAGGCTACTGTGGTCTTTTGTGACAACGTGTCGGCCACCTATCTCGCGGCTAATCCGGTGCAGCACAAGCGCACCAAACACATTGAGCTCGATGTTCACTTTGTCGCGAGAAGGTTCGGTTAGGTCAACCGTGTACTTCATGTACCGACCACCCAACAGTTTGCCGATATCATGACCAAGGGATTGCCTACGCTGCATTCTAGGAGTTCCGCTCAGTCTTTGCATCGCCGATGCCGACGCTCGGCTGCGGGGGTGTTGAAACGTGATATCTTTGTATTTATTTCCCACTGACTCTCCTCTTATCTCTAGCCTTGTATTGATTGATCTCTAGAGATATTGTAGGGTTAGTTGGCTTGTCACGCAAGTCACCACCTGTATATATTGTAACCGACTCCGATGGAATACAATTGAGTTGCATCCTATAGTCTTCTACAGCTCCAAGGGTAAGGTCTTCATAAAATTGAGGAAGATTTCCAAAACAAGCGTTGGGCATTGTCATTGCCTGGGTCTTCTACGCCATTGCGATACATTTAGATTCTTTTTCTATTTAAACATTTTCATTTTCCTTGGTTATTCTGATGAGGATCACATGAAAATATTAATGTGCATTGTTAGTGTGTATTTACTATTACGATTTTGCATCAAGAAATTTACTGAAGAGTTCGCCCCACCTTAATTTTTTTTCGTCCTCCGCCTCTAAGTAGGAGTAGGAGACAAGGAAGGGGAAGAGGGAATAGAAGGAAGGAGGGGGCGCCGCCCCTCCCCCTAGTCCAATTCGGACTAGTCAATGGGGGGGCGCGGCCTGCCTCTCCGTCTCCCCTAAAGCCCAAAAAGGCCCATATACTTCTTCCCCCGTATTCTCAGTAACTCCCGGTACTCGAAAAATACCGAATCATTCGAACCTTTCGAACTCGAATATAGTCGTCCAATATATCGATATTTACGTCTCGACCATTTTGAGACTCCTCGTCATGTCCCCGATCTCATCCGGGACTCTGAACTCCTTGGTACATCAAAACTCATAAACTCATAATAAAACTGTCATCAAAACCTTAAGCGTGCGGACCCTACGGGTTCGAGAACTATGTAGACATGACCTAGAACTATTCACGGTCAATAACCAATAGCAGAACCTGGATGCTCATATTGGCTCCTACATATTCTACGAAGATCTTTATCGGTCAAACCGCATAACAACATACGTTGTTCCCTTTGTCATCGGTATGTTACTTGCCCGAGATTCGATCGTCGGTATCCAATACCTAGTTCAATCTCGTTACCGGCAAGTCACTTTACTCGTTACGTAATACATCATCTCGGAACTAACTCATTAGTTACAATGCTTGCAAGGCTTAAGTGATGTGCATTACCGAGAGGGCCCAGAGATACCTCTCCGACAATCGGAGTGACAAAACATAATCTCGAAATACGCCAACCCAACATGTACCTTTGGAGACACCTGTAGTACTCCTTTATAATCACCCAGTTACGTTGTGACGTTTGGTAGCACCCAAAGTGTTCCTCCGGTAAACGGGAGTTGCATAATCTCATAGTTACAGGAACATGTATAAGTCATGAAGAAAGCAATAGCAACATACTAAACAATCAAGTGCTAGGCTAACGGAATGGGTCAAGTCAATCACATTATTCTCCTAATGATGTGATCCCGTTAATCAAATGACAACTCATGTCTATGGTTAGGAAAGTTAACCATCTTTGATTAACGAGCTAGTCAAGTAGAAGCATACTAGTGACACTATGTTTGTTTATGTATTCACACATGTATTATGTTTCCGGTTAATACAATTCTAGCATGAATAATAAACATTTATCCTGAAATAAGGAAATAAATAATAACTTTATTATTGCCTCTAGGGCATATTTCCTTCACCTGGTAGTGGCCCAAGACCCGGATATGTGAACCGCCACATGGTGGCTTGCTTGTTAAGGCAAGTCAACTTAGAAACCAGGCCGGTCACGTTGTGTTGTCGGACTCAGACTCTTGTAAGCCTCGGGCCTCGACCTGTGTATATAAAGGCGAGACCCGGCGGCGGGTGAGGTCAAGAAACAATTGATCGACAGCTAGGTCAAGCGTATTCACTCCCTTGTAATCGATACCCAAGCAATAATCTGTTGGAAATATTCCCTAAAGGCAATAATAAATTAGTTATTATTATTATATTTCCTTGTTCATGATAATCGTTTATTATCCATGCTATAACTGTATTGATAGGAAACTCAGATACATGTGTGGGTACATAGACAACACCATGTCCCTTGTAAGCCTCTAGTTGACTAGCTCGTTGATCAATAGATGGTTACGGTTTCCTGACCATGGACATTGGATGTCGTTGATAGCGGGATCACATCATTAGGAGAATGATGTGATGGACAAGACCCAATCCTAAGCCTAGCACAAAGATCGTGTAGTTCGTATGCTAAAGCTTTTCTAATGTCAAGTATCATTTCCTTAGACCATGAGATTGTGCAACTCCCTGATACCGTAGGAATGCTTTGGGTGTACCAAAGCGTCTGGCGAATCGGGTGGCTATAAAGGTGCATTGCGGGTATCTTCAAAAGTGTCTGTTGGGTTGGCACGAATCGAGACTGGGATTTGTCACTCCGTGTGACGGAGAGGTATCTCTGGGCCCACTCGATAGGACATCATCATAATGTGCACAATGTGACCAAGGAGTTGATCACGGGATGATGTGTTATGGAACGAGTAAAGAGACTTGCCGGTAACGAGATTGAACAAGGTATCGGGATACCGACGATCGAATCTCGGGCAAGTACTATACCGATAGACAAAGGGAATTGTATACGGGATTGATTGAATCCTTGACATCGTGGTTCATCCGATGAGATCATCGTGGAACATGTGGGAGCCAACATGGGTATCCAGATCCCGCTGTTGGTTATTGACCAGAGAGATGTCTCGGTCATGTCTGCATGATTCCCGAGCCCGTAGGGTCTACACACTTAAGGTTCGATGACGCTATGGTTATAGGGAAAGTATGTACGCGGTTACCGAATGCTGTTCGGAGTCCCGGATGAGATCCCGGACATCACGAGGACTTCCGGAATGGTCCGGAGGTGAAGATTGATATATTGGTTTTTGGTTTGGAGTCCGGAAGTGTTCCGGAGGTACCGGGTGATGACCAGCATGACCGAAAGGTGTTTCGGGAGCCCCGGCAAGTGTTTGGGGGGCTTCATGGGCCAAGGGAATGGGGCAAACCATCCCACTAAGGGGCTGTGCGCGCCCCTCACCTATTCCCACGTGACCAGGGGGTTTGGGGCGCCCCATCCAGGGTTCCCACCTCCTGGCTTGGGGGCCAAGTCACCCAAAGGGGAGATCCCATCCGCCTGCCGCCGCCCCTAGGGAAACCCTAGGCGCCTTCCTCCCTTGCCCTATATATAGTGAGGGAGAGAGAGGGCAGCCACACACCCTTCCCCTGGCGCAACCCTCTCCCTCCCCAACTCCTCCGTAGTAGTAGTAGTGCTTGACGAAGCTCTACCGGAGAACTGCAAGCTCCACCACCATGCCGGCGTGCTGCCGGAGCTCTCCCTCAACTTCTCCTATCCCCTTGCTGGATCAAGAAGGAGGAGACGTCCCCGGGCTGTACGTGTGTTAAACGCGGAGGCACCGTTGTTCGGTGCTTAGATCGGATTCGGCCGCGATCTGAATCGCTTAGTGAACAACTCCACCGACCGCGTTCTTGCAACGCTTCCGCATCGCGATCTTCAAGGGTATGAAGATGCAATCCCCTCTCTCTCGTTGCTAGTTACTCCATAGATTGATCTTGGTGATGCGTAGAAAATTTTGAATTTCTGCTACGTTTCCCAACAGTGGCATCATGAGCTAGGTCTATGCGTAGTTACTATGCACGAGTAGAACACAAAGCAGTTGTGGGCGTAGATTTTGTTAATTTTCTTGCCACTACTAGTCTTATCTTGCTTCGGCGGCATCGTGGGATGAAGCGGCCGGACCGACCTTACGTGCGCTTCGTGAGACAGTTCCACCGGTCGACATGCACTAGTTGCATAAGGTGGCTAGCGGATGTCTGTCTCTCCCACTTTAGTTGGAGCGGATTCGATGAAAAGGGTCCTTATGAAGGGTAAATAGAAATTGGCATATCATGTTGTGGTTTTACGTAGGTAAGTAACGTTCTTGCTAGAACACCTATAGAAGCCACGTAAAAACTTGCAACAACAATTAGAGGACATCTAACTTGTTTTTGCAGCAAGTGTTTTGTGATGTGATATGGTGAAAGGATGTGATGAATGATATATGTGATGTATGAGATGATCATGTTCTTGTAATAGGAATCACGACTTGCATGTCGATGAGTATGACAACCGGCAGGAGCCATAGGAGTAGTCTTTATTTTTTGTATGACCTGCGTGTCATTGAAGAACGCCATGTAAATTACTTTACTTTATTGCTAAACGCGTTAGCCATAAAAGTAGAAGTAGTCGTTGGTGTGACAACTTCATGAAGACACGATGATGGAGATCATGATGATGGAGATCATGGTGTCATGCCGGTGATGAAGATGATCATGGCGCCCCGAAGATGGAGATCAAAGGAGCAATATGATATTGGCCATATCATGTCACTATTTGATTGCATGTGATGTTTATAATGTTTTACATCTTATTTGCTTAGAACGAAGGTAGCTTAAATAAGATGATCCCTCGAAATAATTTCAAGAAAAGTGTTCCCCCTAACTGTGCACCGTTGCGAAGGTTCGTTGTTTTGAAGCACCACATGATGATCGGGTGTGATAGATTCTAACGTTCGAATACAACGGGTGTAAGCCAGATTTACACACGCAATACACTTAGGTTGACTTGACGAGCCTAGCATGTACATACATGGCCTCAGAACACGGAAGACCGAAAGGTCGAGCATGAGTCGTATAGAAGATACGATCAACATGAAGATGTTCACCGACGTTGACTAGTCTGTCTCACGTGATGATCGGACACGGCCTAGTTGACTCGGATCATGTAATCACTTAGATGACAAGAGGGATGTCTATCTGAGTGGGAGTTCATAAGATGAACTCAATTATCCTGAACATAGTCAAAATGTCTTCGCAAATTATGTCGTAAGCTCGCGCTTTAGTTCTACTGTTTAGATATGTTCCTAGATAAATTTAGTTGAAAGTTGATAGTAGCGATTATGCGGACTAGGCCCGTAAACTGAGGATTGTCCTTGTTGCTTCGTAGAAAGCTTATGTCCTTAATGCACCGCTTAGTGTGCTGAACCTCAAACGTCGTCTGTGGATGTTGCGAACATCTGACATACACGTTTTTGATAACTACGTGATAGTTCAGTTAAACGGTTTAGAGTTGAGGCACCAAAGACGATTTCGAAACGTCGCGGAACATATGAGATGTTTCGAGGGCTGAAATTGGGATTTCAGGTTCGTGCCCACGTCAAGAGGTATAAGACCTCCGACGATTTTCTTAGCCTGCAAACTAAGGGAGAAAAGCTCAATCGTTGAGCTTGTGCTCAGATTGTCTGAGTACAACAATCACTTGAATCAAGTGGGAGTTGATCTTCCAGATGAGATAGTGATGTTTCTCCAAAGTCATTGCCACCAAGCTGCTAGAGCTTCGTGATGAACTATAACATATCAGGGATAGATATGATGATCCTTGGATATTCGCGATGTATGACACCGAGAAAGTAGAAATCAAGAAGGAGCATCAATTGTTGATGGTTGGTGAAACCACTAGTTTCAAGAAGGGCAAGGGCAAGAAGGGATACTTCATGAAACGGCAAATCAGCTGCTGCTCTAGTGAAGAAACCCAAGGTTGAACCCAAACCGAGACTAAGTGCTACGTAATAAGGGAGCGATCCTTCGGAGAAGAATTACCCTAGATACTTGGTAGATGAGAAGGCTGGCAAGGTCGATAGAAGTATATTGGATATACATTATGTTAATGTGTACCTTACTAGTACTCCTAGTAGCACCAGGGTATTAGATACCGGTTCGGTTGCTAAGTGTTAAGTAACTCGAAATAAAAGGCTGCGGAGTAAACGGAGACTAGCTAAAGGTGAGCTGTCGATATGTGTTGGAAGTTTTTCCAAGCTTGATGTGATCAAGCATCGCACTCTCCCTCTACCATCGAGATTGGTGTTAAACCTAAATAATTGTTATTTGGTGTTTGCGTTGAGCATAGACATGATTGGATTATGTCTATCGCAATACGGTTATTCATTTAAGGAGAATAATGGTTACTTGTTTATTTGAATAATACCTTCAATGGTCTGGCACCTAAAATGAATGGTTTATCGAATCTCGATCGTAGTGATACACATGTTCATGCCAAAAGATATAAGAGAGTAATGATAGTACCACCTACTTGTGGCACTGCCATGTAAGTCATATTGGTATAAAACGCATGAAGAAGCTACATGTTGATGGATCTTTGGACTCACTCGTTTTTGAAAAGTTTGAGACATGCGAACCATGTCTATTGGTGTATATGCATGAAGAAACTCCATGCAATTGGACCGTTTGGACTCACTTGATTTTGAATCACTTGAGACATGCAAATCATACCACATGGGCAAGATGACTGAAAGCCTCGTTTTTAGTAAAATTGAACAAGAAAGCAACTTGTTGGAAGTAATACATTTTGATGTGTGCAGTCCAATGAGTCTTTGAGGCACGCTTGATGGATATCGTTATGTTCTTACTTCACGGATGATTTGAGTAGATCTTGAGTATATTTACTTGATGAAACACAAGTCTGAATTATTGAATGGTTCAAGTAATTTGAGTGAAGTTGAAGATCATCGTGACAAGAGGATAAAATGTCTATGATATGATCATAGAGATGAGTATCTGAGTTACGAGCTTTGTACATAATTAAGACATTGTGGAAATTGTTTCACAATTAATACCACTGGAACACCATAGTGTGATGGTGTGTCGAACATCATAGTTGCACCCTATCGGATATGGTGCGTACCATGATGTCTCTTATCGAATTACCACTATCGTTCATGGGTTAGGCATTAGAGACAACCGCACTCACTTTAATAGGGCACCACGTAATTCCGTTGAGATGACACCGTTTGAACTATGGTTTGGAGAAACCTAAGTTGTCGTTTCTTAAAAGTTTGGGGCTGCGACGCTTATGTGAAAAAGTTTCAGGTTGATAAGCTTGAACCCAAAGCGGATAAAATGCATCTTCAGTTGGGTATACCTCCTAATTCTGATCTGAAAGCAATAGGGATTGTTTCTTGAATCGGGTCCTTTCTCGAGGAAAAGTTTGTCTCGGAAAGTTGAGTGGGAGCATGGTGGAGACTTGATGAGGTCATTGAACCATCACTTCAACTAGTGTGTAGCAGGGCACAGAAAGTTGTTCCTGTGGCGCCCACACCAATTGAAGTAGAAGCTTATGATAGTGATCATGAAGTTTCGGATAAAGTCACTACCGTACCTCATAGGGTGACAATGATGCGTACTACTTCAGAGTGGTACAGTAATCCTGTCTTGAAGGTCATGTTGCTAGACAACAATGAACCTACGAGCTATGGAGAAGCGATGGTGGTCCCATATTCATACAAATGGTTAGAAGCCATGAAATCCGAGATAGGATCCATGTATCAGAACAAAGCATGGACTTTGGTGGATTTGCCCGATGATCGGCAAGCCATTGAGATAAATGGATCTTTAAGAAGAAGATGGACGTGGACGGTAATATCACCGTCTATGAAGCTCGACTCGTGGCAAAGAGTTTTTCACAAGTTCAAGGAGTTGACTATGATGAGATTTTCTCATCCGTAGCGATGCTTAAGTCCGTCGGAATCATGTTAGCATTAGCTGCATTTATGAAATCTGGCAGATGGATGTCAAAACGAGTTTCCTTACCAGTTTTCGTAAGGAAAAGTTGTATGTGATACAATCAGAAAGGTTTTGTCGATCCTAAGGATGCTAAAAGGTATGCTAGCTCCAACGATCCTTCCTTGGACTAGAGCAAGCATCTCGGAGTCAGAATATACACTTTGATGAGATGATCAAAGATTTTGGGTTTATACAAAGTTTACGAGAAACTTGTATTTCCAAAGAAGTGAGTGGGAGCACTATAGAATTTCTGATGAGTATATGTTGTTGACATATTGTTGATCAGAAATGATGTAGAGTTTCTGGAAAGCATATAGGGTTATTTGAAAAGTGTTTTTTCAATAGAAAACCAGGATTAAGCTGCTTGAACATTGAGCATCAAGATCTATGAGGATAGATCAAAAACGCTTAATGGTACTTTCAAATGAGCACATACCTTGACATGATCTTGAAGGTGTTCAAGATGGATCAGTCAAAGAAGGAGTTCTTGCCTGAGTTGTAAGGTATGAAGTTAAGACTTAAAGCTTGACCACGGCGAACAGAGAGAAAAGGACGAAGGTCGTCCCCTATGCTTTAGACGTAGGCTCTACAGTATGCTATGTTAAGTACCGCACCTGATGTGTGCCTTGCCACATGTCCGCAAGAGGGTACAAAGGTGATCAAGGAGTGGATCACGACAATGTCAAAATTGTCCTTGGAGTAATAAGGACATGTTTCTCGATTATGGAGGTGATAAAGAGTTGGCGTAAAGGGTTACGTTGATGCAAGCTTTAACACCTATCCGAATGACTCTGAGTAGCAAACCGGATACGTATGGTGGAGCAACCATTTGGAATAGCTCCAAGTGGAGCGTGGAAGCAGCATTTACAATATGACCTAGAGATTTGCAAAGTACATACGGATCTGAATGTTGCGCACCGTTGACTAAAACCTCTCTCACAAGCAAAACATGATCAAACCCCAGAACTCATTGAGTCTTAATCACATGATGATGTGAACTAGTTTAGTGACACTAGTAAACTCTTTGGATGTTGATCATATGGCGATGTGACCTGTGAGTGTTAATCACATGGCAATGTGACCTGTGAGTGTTAATCACATGGCGATGTGAACTAGATTATTGACTCTAGTGCAAGTGGGAGACTGTTGGAAATATTCCCTAGAGGCAATACTAAATTAGTTATTATTATTATATTTCTTGTTCATGATAATCGTTTATTATCCATGCTATAATTGTATTGATAGGAAACTCAGATACATGTGTGGGTACATAGACAACACCATGTCCCTAGTAAGCCTCTAGTTGACTAGCTCGTTGATCAATAGATGGTTACGATTTCCTGACCATGGACATTGGATGTCGTTGATAACGGGATCACATCATTAGGAGAATGATGTGATGGACAAGACCCAATCCTAAGCCTAGCACAAAGATCGTGTAGTTCGTATGCTAAAGCTTTTCTAATGTAAAGTATCATTTCCTTAGACCATGAGATTGTGCAACTCCCGGATACCGTAGGAATGCTTTGGGTGTACCAAACGCCACAACGCAACTGGGTGGCTATAAAGGTACACTACGGGTATCTTCGAAAGTGTCTGTTGGGTTGGCACGAATCGAGACCGGGATTTGTCACTCCGTGTGACGGAGAGGTATCTCTGGGCCCACTCGGTAGGACATCATCATAATGTGCACAATGTGACCAAGGAGTTGATCACGGGATGATGTGTTATGGAACGAGTAAAGAGACTTGCCAGTAACGAGATTGAACAAGGTATCGGGATACCGACGATCGAATCTCGGGCAAGTACTATACCGGTAGATAAAGGGAATTGTATACGGGATTGATTGAATCCTTGACATCGTGGTTCATCCGATGAGATCATCATGGAACATGTGGGAGCCAACATGGGTATCCAGATCCTGCTGTTGGTTATTGACCAGAGAGATGTCTCGGTCATGTCTGCATGATTCCCGAGCCCGTAGGGTCTACACACTTAAGGTTCGATGACGCTGGGGTTATAGGGAAAGTATATGCGTGGTTGCGAATGTTGTTGAGTCCCGGATGAGATCCGGACATCACGAGGAGTTCGGAATGGTCCGGAGGTGAAGATTGATATATTGGACGAAGGGTTTTGGAGTCGGAAGTGTTCGGAGGTACCGAGTGATGACCAGCATGACAGAAAGGTATTTCGGGAGCCCCAGCAAGTGTTTGGGGGGCTTCATGGGCCAAGGGAAGGGGGCAAACCAGCCCACTAAGGGGCTGTGCGCGCCCCTAACCTATTCCCACGTGACCAGGGGGTTTGGGGTGTTGGGGAACGTAGTAATTTCAAAAAAAATTCCTACGCACACGCAAGATCATGGTGATGGCATAGCAACGAGAGGGGAGAGTGTTCGTCCACATACCCTCGTAGACTGTAAGCGGAAGCGTTAGCACAACGCGGTTGATGTAGTCTTACGTCTTCACGATCCGACCGATCCAAGCACCGAACGTACGGGGCCTCCGAGTTCAGCACACGTTGAGCTCGATGGCGATCTCGACCTCCAGGCCAGTGAAGCTCGGAGATGAGTTCCGTCAAGACGACGGCGTGGTGGCGATGATGATGTTCTACGGCGCAGGCTTCGCCTAAACTCCATGACGATATGATCGAGGTGGAATATGGTGGAGGGGGCACCGCACATGGCTAAGGAATGATCCGTAGATCAACTTGTGTGTCTGGGGTGCCCCCTGCCCCGTATATAAAGGAGCAAGGGAGGAGGGCGGCCAAGGAGGAGGAGCGCCCAAGGGGGCAATCCTACTCAAGTAGGATTCCCCCTCTTCCAAGTCCTACTAGGAGAAGGGAAGGAAGGGAGGAGAAGGAGAAGGAAGGAGAGGAGGAGAAGAAGGAAGGGGGCGGCCCCTAGTCCAATTCGGTTTGGGCTAGGGGGGCGCCCTCTCCCTCTCTTCCACCACTTGGCCCATGAGGCCCATTGCTTCTTCCTCGTATTCCCGTAACTCCCGGTACCCCGAAAATACCGAATCACTCGGAACCTTTCCGAACTCGAATATAGTCGTCCAATATATCGATCTTTATGTCTCGACCATTTGAGACTCCTCGTCATGTCCCCGATCTCATCCGGGACTCTGAACTCCTTCGGTACATCAAAACTCATAAACTCATAATATAGCTGTCATCGTAGCGTTAAGCGTGCGGACCCTACGGGTTCGAGAACTATGTAGACATGACCTAGAACTATTCTCGTCAATAACCAATAGCGGAACCTGGATGCCCATATTGGTTCCTACATATTCTCTGAAGATCTTTATCGGTCAAACCGCATAACAACATACGTTGTTCCTTTGTCATCGGTATGTTACTTGCCCGAAATTCGATCATCGGTATCAATACCTAGTTCAATCTCGTCACGGCAAGTCTCTTTACTCGTTACGTAATGCATCATTCCGTAACTAACTCATTAGCTACATTGCTTGCAAGGCTTATAGTGATGTGCATTACCGAGAGGGCCAGAGATACCTCTCCGACAATCGGAGTGACAAAACCTAATCTCAAATCGCCAACCCAACATGTACCTTTGGAGACACCTGTAGTACTCCTTTATAATCACCCGATTCACGTTATGACGTTTGGTAGCACCAAAGTGTTCCTCCGTAAGCGGAGTTGCATAATCTCATAGTTACAAGAACATGTATAAGTCATGAAGAAAGCAATAGCAACATACTAAACGATCAAGTGCTAAGATAACGGAATGGGTCAAGTCAATCACATCATTCTCCTAATGATGTGATCCCGTTAATCAAATGACAACTCATGTCTATGGCTAGGAAACTTAACCATCTTTGATTCACGAGCTAGTCAAGTAGAGGCATACTAGTGACACCATGTTTTTCTATGTATTCACACATGTATTATGTTTCCGGTTAATACAATTCTAGCATGAATAATAAACATTTATCATGAAATAAGGAAATAAATAATAACTTTATTATTGCCTCTAGGGCATATTTCCTTCAGTCTCCCACTTGCACTGGAGTCAATAATCTAGTTCACATCGCCATGTGATTTAACACCAATAATCATACCTGTATATGATTAAAACCCATAGTTCACATCGTCATGTGACCAACACCCAAAGGGTTTACTAGAGTCAATTATCTAGTTCACATCGCTATGTGATTAACACCCAAAGAGTACAAAGGTATGATCATGTTTTGCTCGTGAGAGAAGTTTAGTCAATGGGTCATCACATTTGAGCCGTATGTATTTTGCAAATATTCTATGTCTACAATACTCTGCGGAGCTACTCTAGCTAATTGCTCCCACTTTCAATATGTATCCAGATTAAGACTTAGAGTCATCGGATCGGTGCCAAAACTTGTATCGGCGTAACCTTTTACGGCAGAACCTTTTGTCACCTCCATAATTGAGAAACATATCCTTATTCCACTAAGGATAATTTTGACCAATGTCAATGATCTACTCCTAGATCACTATTGTACTCCTTGCCAAACCAGGCGGAGTATACAATAGGTGCAGTTCACTGACATAGCATACTTTATAGAACCTATGGTGAGGCATAGGGAATGACTTTTCATTCTCTTTCTATTTTTTGCCATGGTCGGGTCTTGAGTCTTACTCAACTTCACACCTTGCAACACAGGCAAGAACTCCTTCTTTGACTGTTCCATTTTGAACTACTTCAAAATCTTGTCAAGGTATGTACTCATTGAAAATCTTATCAAGCGTCTTGATCTATCTCAATAGATCTTGATGCTCAATATGTAAGTAGCTTTACTGAGGTCTTTATTTTAAAGAACTCCTTTCAAACACTCCTTTATGCTTTGCAGAATAATTCGCATTATTTCCGATCAACAATATGTCATTCACATATACTTATCGAAATGTTGTAGTGCTCCCACTCACTTTCTTGTAAATCTGAGCTTCACCGTAAGTCTGTACAAAACTATATGCTTTGATCAACTCATCAAAGCGTATATTCCAACTCGAGATGCTTGCACCAGTCCATAGATGGATCATTGGAGCATGCACATTTTGTTAGTACCTTTAGGATTGACAAAACCTTCGGTTGCATCATATACAACTCTTCTTTGAGAAAACCATTAAGGAATGCAGTTTTGACATCCATTTGCCAGATTTCATAAATTGTGGCAATTGCTAACATGATTCGGACAGACTTAAGCATCGCTACAATTGAGAAAATCTCATTGTAGTCAACACCTTGAAATTGTCAAAAACCTTTTTGCGACAAGTCGAGCTTTGTAGATAGTAACACTACTATCAACGTCCGTCTTCCTCTTGAAGATCCATTTATACAATATGGCTTGCCGATCATCGGGCAACTCCACCAAAGTCCACACTTTGTTCTCATACATGGATCCCATCTCAGATTTCATGGCCTTAAGCCATTTTGCGGAATCTGGGCTCATCATCGCTTCCTCATAGTTCGTAGGTTTATCATGGTCTAGTAACATGACTTTCGAGCAGGATTACCGTACCACTCAGTGCGGACCGTACTCTGGAAGACCCACGAGGTTCTGTAGTAACTTGATCGAAGTTTCATGATCATCATCATTAGCTTCCTCACTAATTGGTGTATGAATCACTGGAACTGATTTCAGTGATGAGCTACTTTCCAATTCGGGAGAAGGTACAAATTACCTTATCAAACTCTACTTTCCTCCCACTCACTTCTTTCGAGAGAAACTCCTTCTCTAGAAAGGATCCATTTTAGCAACGAATATCTTGCCTTGGATCTGTGATAGAAGGTGTACCCAACAATTTCCTTTGGGTATTCTATGAAGACGCACTTCTCGATTTGGGTTCGAGCTTATCGGGATGAAACTTTTTCACATAAGCATCGCAGCCCCAAACTTTAAACGACAACTTGGGTTTCTTGCTAAACCACAGTTCATATGGTGTCGTCTCAGCGGATTTAGATGGTGCCCTTTTAACGTGAATGCAGCTGTCTCTAATGCATGATCCCAAAACGATATTGGTAAATCGGTAAGAAACATCATAGATTGTACTATATCCAATAAAGTACGGTTATGACGTTCGGACACACCATTATGATGTGGTGTTCCACGTGGCATGAATTTGTGAAACTATTCCACATTGTTTTAATTGAAGACCAAACTCGTAACTCAAATATTTGTCTCCATGATCAGATCGTAGAAACCTTATTTTCTTGTCACGATGATGTTCCACTTCACTCTGAACTTCTTTGAACTTTTCAAATGTTTCAGACTTATGTTTCATCAAGTAGATATACCCATATCTGCTCAAAACATCTGTGAAGGTCAGAAAATAACGATACTTGTCGCGAGCCTTAATATTCATCGGACCACATACATCAGTATGTATGATTTCCAACAAATCTGTTGCTCACTCCATTATTCCGGAGAACGGAGTCTTAGTCATCTTGCCCTTGAGGCATGGTTCGCAAGCATCAAGTGATCAAGTGATTCCAAAATCCCATCAGCATGGAGTTTCTTCATGCGCTTTACACCAATATGACCTAAATGGCAGTGCCACAAATAAGTTGCACTATCATTATTAATTTTGCATCTTTTGGTTTCAATATTATGAACATGTGTATCACTACGATCGAGATCCAATGAACCATTTTCATTGGGTGTGTAACCATATAAGGTTTTATTCATGTAAACATAACAACAATTTATTCTCTTACTTAAATGAATAACCGTATTGCAATAAACACGATCAAATCATATTCATGCTCAACGCAAACACCAAATAACATTTATTTAGGTTCAACACTAATCCCGAAAGTATAGGGAGTGTGTGATGATGATCATATCAATCTTGAAACTACTTTCAACACACATCGTCACTTCATCCTTAACTAGTTTCATTTATTACGCAACTCCGTTTGAGTTACTACTCTTAGCAACCGAACAAGTACCAAATACCGAGGGTTTCTATAAACACTAGTAAAGTACACATCAATAACATGTATATCAAATATACCTTTGTTCACTTTGCCATCCTTCTTATCCACATCTTCGATGACCATCCCTTTGCGGTAGAAGCACTTAGTCTCGGGCTTAGGTTCTTCCTTAACAACTTGCTTGCCGTTCTTTCTTGAAGTTCCTTCATTATTAATTTTGCATCTTTTGGTTTCAATATTATATCCCTTTGCCCTTTTCTTGAGTTACTACTCTTAGCAACCGAACCAGTACCAAATACCGAGGGGTTTCTATAAACACTAGTAAAGTACAACTAACATGTATATCAAATATACCTTTGTTCACTTTGCCATCCTTCTTACTTGGGGTTTCCCATCTTAGTCTCGTGCTTAGGTCCGGACTTGGGCTTCTTCACTTGAGACAACTTGCTTGCCGTTCTTCTTGAAGTTCCTTCTATCTTTGCCCTTTTCTTCATCAACACTTGATGTTCTTTCTTGATTTCTACCTTCATCGATTTCATCATCATGAAAGACTAGGAATCAATTTCATCATCTCTTGCATACTATAGTTCATCACGAAGTTCTACTAACTTGGTGATGGTGACTAGAGAATTTCATCAATCACTATCTTATCGGAAGATTAACTCCCACTTGATTCAAGCGATTGTAGTACCTGCACAATCGAGCACATGCTCACTAGTTGAGCGATTCTCCTCCATCTTTTAGCTATAGAACTTGTTGGAGACTTCATATCTCTCAACTCGGGTATTTGCTTGAAATATTAACTTCAACTCTGGAACATCTCATATGGTCCATGACGTTCAAAACGTCTTTGAAGTCCCGATTCTAAGCCGTTAACCATGGTGCGCTTAAACTATCAAGTAGTCATCATATTGAGCTAGCCAAACGTTCATAACGCCGCATACGCTCTGCAATAGGTGCATCACCTAGCGGTGCATCAAGGCATAATTCTTCTGTGCAGCAATGAGGATAAACCTCAGATCACGGATCCAATCCGCATCATTGCTACTAAAATTTTTCAACAAAATTTTCTCTAGGAACATATCAAAATAAACATATGAAAGCAACAACGTGAGCTATTGATCTACAACATAATTTGCAAAATACTACCAGGACTAAATTCATGATAAATTTAAGTTCAATTAATCATATTACTTAAGAACTCCCACTTAGACAGACATCTCTCTAGTTATCTAAGTGATTACGTGATCCAAATCAACTAAACCATAACCGATCATCACGTGAGATGGAGTAGTTTTCAATGGTGAACATCACTATGTTGATCATATCTACTATATGATTCACGCTTGACCTTTCGGTCTCCGTGTTCGAGGCCATATCTGCATATGCTAGGCTCGTCAAGTTTAACTTGAGTATTCTGCGTGTGCAAAACTGGCTTGCACCCGTTGTAGATGGACGAGAGCTTATCACACCCGATCATCACGTGGAGTGCAGGCACGACGAACTTTGGCAACGATGCATACTCGGGAGAACACTTCTTGATAATTAGTGAGAGATCATCTTAAAATGCTACCGTCAATCAAAGCAAGATAAGATGCATAAAGGATAAACATCACATGCAATCAATATAAGTGATATGATATGGCCATCATCATCTTGTGCTTGTGATCTCCATCGAAGCACCGTCATGATCACCATCGTCACCGGCGCGACACCTTGATCTCCATCGTAGCATCGTTGTCGTCTCGCCAACTATTGCTTCTACAACTATCGCTACCGCTTAGTGATAAAGTAAAGCATTATAGGGCGATTGCATTGCATACAATAAAGCGACAACCATATGGCTCCTGCCAGTTGCCGATAACTCGGTTACAAAACATGATCATCTCATACAATAAAATATAGCATCACGTCTTGACCATATCACATCACAACATGCCCTGCAAAAACAAGTTAGACGTCCTCTACTTTGTTGTTGCAAATTTTACGTGGCTGCTACGGGCTGAGCAAGAACCGTTCTTACCTATGCATCAAAACCACAACGATAGTTCATCAAGTTAGTGTTGTTTTAACCTTCGCAAGGACGGGCGTAGCCACACTCAGTTCAACTAAAGTTGAGAAACCGACACCGCCAGACCACTGTGTGCAAAGCACGTCGGTAGAACCAGTCTCGCGTAAGCGTCTGGCGTAATGTCGGTCCGAGCCGCTTCATCCAACAATACCGCCGAACCAAAGTATGACATCTTTGGTAAGCGGTATGACTTATATCGCCCACAACTCACTTGTGTTCTACTCGTGCATATAACATTAACGCATAAAACCTAGGCTCGGATGCCCTTTGTTGGGGAGCGTAGTAATTTAGAAAAATTTCCTATGCACACGCAAGATCATGGTGATGGCATAGCAGCGAGAGGGAGAGTGTTCGTCCACATACCCTCGTGAGACCGTGGCGAAGCGTTAACACAACGGTTGATGTAGTCGTCGTCTTCACGATCCGACCGATCCAAGCACCGAGCGTCACGGGGCCTCCGAGTTCAGACACGTTCAGCTCGATGGCGATCTCCGCCTCCGATCCAGTGAAGCTCGGAGATGAGTTCGTCGACCGACGGCGTGGTGGCGATGATGATGTTCTACGGCGCAGGCTTCGCCTAAACTCCGCGATGATATGACCGAGGTGGAATATGGTGGAGGGGGGCACCGCACACGGCTAAGGAACGATCTGTAGATCAACTTGTGTGTCTGGGGTGCCCCCTGCCCCCGTATATAAAGGAGCAAGGGGAGGAGGGCCGGCCAAGGAGGAGGAGGCGCGCCCAAGGGGGGCAATCCTACTCCAAGTAGGATTCCCCCCTCTTTCCAAGTCCTACTAGGAGAAGGGAAGGAAGGGGAGGAGAAGGAGAAGGAAGGAGAGGAGGAGAAGAAGGAAGGGGCCGCCCCTAGTCCAGTCGGTTTGGGCTAGGGCGCGCCTCTACCTCCTCTCTTCCACCACTTGGCCCATGAGGCCCATTGCTTCTTCCTCGTATTCCACTCCCCGGTACCCCCGAAAATACCCGAATCACTCGGAACCTTTCCGAACTCCGAATATAGTCGTCCAATATATCGATCTTTATGTCTCGACCATTTCGAGACTCCTCGTCATGTCCCCGATCTCATCCGGGACTCCGAACTCCTTTGGTACATCAAAACTCATAAACTCATAATATAAGCATCATCGTAGCGTTAAGCGTGCGGACCCTACGGGTTCGAGAACTATGTAGACATGACCTAGAACTATTCTCGGTCAATAACCAATAGCGGAACCTGGACCCATATTGGTTCCTACATATTCTCGAAGATCTTTATCGGTCAAACCGCATAACAACATCGTTGTTCCCTTTGTCATCGGTATGTTACTTGCCCGAGATTCGATCGTCGGTATCAATACCTAGTTCAATCTCGTTACCGACAAGTCTCTTTACTCGTTCGTAATGCATCATTCCGTAACTAACTCATTAGCTACATTGCTTGCAAGGCTTATAGTGATGTGCATTATCGAGAGGGCCCAGAGATACCTCTCCGACAATCGGAGTGACAAAACCTAATCTCGAAATACGCCAACCCAACATGTACCTTTTGAGACACCTGTAGTACTCCTTTATAATCACCCAGTTATGTTGTGACATTTGGTAGCACTTAAAGTGTTCCTCCAGTAAACGGGAGTTGCATAATCTCATAGTTACAGGAACATGTATAAGTCATGAAGAAATCAATAGCAACATACTAAACGATCAAGTGCTAAGCTAACGGAATGGGTCAAGTCAATCACATCCTTCTCCTAATGATGTGATCCCGTTAATCAAATGACAACTCATGTCTATGGCTAGGAAATTTAACCATCTTTGATTCACGAGCTAGTCAAGTAGAGGCATACTAGTGACACTATGTTTGTCTATGTATTCACACATGTATTATGTTTCCGGTTAATACAATTCTAGCATGAATAATAAACATTTATTATGAAATAAGGAAATAAATAATAACTTTATTATTGCCTCTAGGGCATATTTCCTTCATGGGGCGCCCCATCCAGGGTTCCCACCTCCTGGCTTGGGGGCCAAGTCACCCAAAGGGGAGATCCCATCCCATCTGCCGCGCCGCCCCTAGGGAAACCCTAGGGCGCCTTCCCCTCCCCCTTGCCCCTATATATAGTGGAGGTTTTGGGGCTGCCCAACACACGAGTCTCTCTCCCAAGGCGCAGCCCTACCTCTCTTCCACCTCCTAGTGCTTGGCGAAGCCCTACTAGAGTACCGCACTCCACCACCACCACCACGCCGTCGTGCTGCTGCTGGACGGAGTCTTCCCCAACCTCTCACTCTCTCCTTGCTGGATCAAGGCATGGGAGATGTCACCGGGCTGCACGTGTGTTGAACGCAGAGGCGCCGTTGTTCGGCACTTAGATCGGAATCGACCGCAATCTGAATCGCTACGAGTACGACTACATCATCCGCGTTCTTGCAACACTTCCGCTAGCGATCTACAAGGGTATGTAGATGCACTCCCCTTCCCCTCGTTGCTAGATTACTCCATAGATTGATCTTGGTGATGCGTAGAAATTTTTTGATTTCTGCTATGATCCCCAACATAATCAGCAAAGCAGGGAGTAGGCTTTTACCTCGTTGAGAGGGGCCGAACTTGGGTAAATCCTTTGTGTCCTTTGTCCCGTTCAACCCCTTTAAGCTAACCTACATCGCGATGGCTCCACACCTAAATCCTTCCACTAGGGCATCTACCGTAACAAAACCATGATAGTTGGCGCCCACTGTGGAGCCCCTGCATGGTGGTTTCAAGTTCTTGAAGGGCAAATTCTCAGAGATCGAAGGATGTGCCGTGGGCCGGATGACCAAGAGTCGTCGCGGCAAGATCTACATCAACGACGCTGGGTGGGGCCCCAAGGCTGACTCAATCCAGTATGGGTACCGGGTCCCCTTTGGTAGAATTCACGTCTTCATTGGCAAGATCGGCGAGTCGGAACCTGAGCCGAGCACCAGCACCAGCATCATCGAGATAGCTCAGCACGCACGACCCGCTAGGGTTCAACCCGGCCGGAAGCACGCCCTTGTTGGCTTTGTTCATGGGGTGGATCTTGAGGAAGGATCTGTGTCTAGTGGAGAGACGACCATCTATTCAGGTGATGAGTCCTCAACCGAAGAAACCGAGTCAATCTATCAGCTTCAGGATGGCGGGCTTGGGGGCTATTCCAATGGCGACAGTATTTCGGACCCTTATGAGCCGCCGAGCAGGGCTGCTATTTTTATGGCTGGCATGCAACCAATGGTAAATTCCTCAACTGCCGCGGCCATGACGTCCGGCTCAACTGCTACTGCGACGGCTGGAGCAAGTGGCTCTGCAAGGCCGCCGACTCAAGTCTTATCTGAGCTCTTGGATGCCTTGGCGACTCTGTTAGCTGCAAGGTAACTCCGGCAAATCAAGCGCAGCACAATGCCGAGGTTGCAAAGCTGCAGGACGAGGTGGCTAAGGCCCGAGAGGATCTTGATGCGGAGAATGCCAGGATGGCAACAGAGCAGGCTTCGTTGAAGGCCGAGTCACAACGGATAAGAGTAGAGGCTTTTCGTCTAAGTGTGGGCCAGAACGCGTCCAATGTTGTTCTTCGAAGGAGGCATCAGAGTTGCTTGCCTCCGTAGTTTGAGGGACGGAATCTCTTTAACACACCTAGGGCAGGAACGAGTAACCCGCCCGTTGTGACCCGGGCTGCTGAGGTGCCAGGAACTGGAGCGGCGGCTCAACCTCTTGTGTCAAACCAGCCCCGTAGGGACCTGAACCCTCCCAGCGGGTTCCAACACCTTCCGACCATTACTCTAACCCGGTGGATAACATGATAGCCACAACTACACGGTTGGCAGCTATCCTGATCGAAGGCGAGGCTCCAACAGCGATAGAGACCCAGAATAAGGTGGAGCTTCTTCAGACGGCTGTGGCGTAGTGCGCGGCTTATTCATACAGTCGTGAGCGTGCCCATTCAACTCCCCGCCCAAGTCAAAGCTACAGCCAATGCGCTGAGTCGCCGGCGGTTTCCAGTAGCGAGCAGCGTCGTAACCGCCTCTTAATGATGATCCACCCCGCGGGCCTAACTCGCCCCGAGATGATCGTAGGGTGAATGATGCTCAGGCCCAGGTGGACCAGGCTAGAGCCCGTCGTGAGGCGGAGTTGGCAGCTAAACTAGGGGCTCATCAACAGTTTCCAGTAAACCCTTCGGTGTCTATTGAGGCTGGGACGATTTCCAGGACGCGCGGTGTGTCGTGTCTAGAATCGGCCAAAACTGCGAGTGTTGATGACCGACACGTGAACGCACCCCAGGGTTCGTTATTCGTGGAAATCACTCCGGGAACCCAAAACAGTGAATAATAGTCCATGAAACGGGCCAGAATCGGACAAAACTCCCAGTGTTGATGACCGACATGTAAGCGCGCCTTGGTGTTCAATAACTATGGAAATCGCTTCGAGACCTCAAAATGGTGAGTAATAATCCAAGAAACGGGCCAGAATCGGCCAAAACTACGAGTGTTGATGACCAACACGTAAACGCACTTCAGGGTTCGTTAATTGTGGAAATCACTCCGGGACCCCGAAACAGTGAGTAATAGTCCACAAGCGGGCGAGAATCGCCAAATTGCGGTGTTGATGGCCCGACACGTAAGCACACCTTGGGGTTCAATAACTATGGAAATCGCCGGGACACCAAAGCGGTGAGTAATAATCCAAGAGCGGGCCGAATCGGCCAAAAGCTGCGAAAGTGTTGATGGCCGACACATAAACGCACCCCAGGGTTCGTTATTCATGGAAATCACTCCGGGACACCAAAACAGTGAGTAATAGTCCATGAAACGGGCCAGAATCGGCCTAAACTGCCAGTGTTGATGACCGACATGTAAGCGCATCTTGGGGGTTCAATAACTAGGGAAATCGCTTCGGGACCTCGAGTAATAATCCAAGAAACGGGCCAGAATCGGCCAAAACTGCGAGTGCTGATGACCGACACGTGAAGGCACCCCAGGGTTCGTTAATCGTGACAATCACTCTGGGTCCCCAAAACATTGAGTAATAGTCCATGAAACGGGCTAGAATTGGCAAAACTGCCAGTGTTGGTGACCGACAGGTAAGCGCGCCTTGGGGTTCAATAACTATGGAAATCGCTCCGGGACCTCAAAACGGTGAGTAATAATCCAAGAAACGGGTCAGAATCGGCCAAAACTGCGAGTGTTGATGACCGACACGTGAACGCACCCCAGGGTTCGTTATTCGTGGAAATCACTCCGGGACCCCAAAGCGGTGAGTAATAGTCCATGAAACGGGCCAGAATCGGTCAAAACTGCCAATGTTGATGACCGACATGTAAGCGCACCTTGGTGTTCAATAACTAGGGAAATCGCTTCGGGACCTCAAAACGGTGAGTAATAGTCCAAGAAACGGGCCAGAATCGGCCAAAACTGCGAGTGTTGATGACCGACATGTGAACGCACCCCAGGGTTCGTTATTCGTGGAAATCACTCCGGGACCCCAAAACAGTGAGTAATAGTCCATGAAACGGGCCAGAATCGGCCAAAACTGCCAGTGTTGATGACCGACATGTAAGCGCACCTTGGTGTTCAATAACTATGGAAATCGCTTCGGGACCTCAAAACGGTGAGTAATAATCCAAGAAACGGGCCAGAATCGGCCAAAACTGCGAGTGTTGATGACCGACACGTAAACGCTGTTGGAGAACATAGTAATTTCAAAAATTTCCTACGCACACGCAAGATCATGGTGATGCATAGCAACGAGAGGGGAGAGTGTTGTCTCGTACCCTCGAGACCGAAGCGAAGCGATCACAGCGTAGAGGAAGTAGTCGACGTTCTCCTCGCGATCCGACCGATCCGGCGCCGTTACTCCGGCGCCCCGAGTTCTTGACACACGTACAGCTCGATGGCGCTCCTCGGGCTCCAATCGAAGAGAGCCGGGGAGGAGAGTTCCGTCAAGACGACGGCGTGGTGGCGATCTTGATGTTCTATCGCACAGGGCTTCGCCTAAGCTTTGCAACGATATGACCGAGGTGGAATATGGTGGAGGGGGGCACCGCACACGGCTAAGGAACGATCCGTAGATCAAACTTGTGTCTAGAGGTGCCCCCTGCCTCCGTATATAAAGGAGCCAAGGGGGGAGGAGGCGCCGGCCAGGGATAGGTGGCGCAGGAGGAGTCCTACTCCTACCCGGAGTAGGACTCCCCTCCAATCCTATTCCAATTAGGAATCCCCAAAGGTGGAAAGAGGAGAAGGGTGGCCGGCCACCTCTCCTAGTCCTAATAGGACTAGGGGAAGGGGGGAGGCGCGCAGCCCTAGTGGGCAGCCCTTTCACCTTTCCAATAAGGCCCATGAAGGCCCATATTGCTCCCGGGGGGTTCCGGTAACCCGGTAAAATCCCGATTTCACCCGGAACACTTCCGATGTCCAAACATAGGCTTCCAATATATCAATCTTTATGTCTCGACCATTTCGAGACTCCTCGTCATGTCCGTGATCACATCCGGGACTCCGAACTCCTTCGGTACATCAAAATACATAAACTCATAATATAAACGTCATCGAAACCTTAAGCGTGCGGACCCTACGGTTCGAGAACAATGTAGACATGACCGAGACACGTCTCCGGTCAATAACCAATAGCGGGACCTGGATGCCCATATTGGTTCCTACATATTCTACGAAGATCTTTATCGGTCAGACCGCATAACAACATACGTTGTTCCCTTTGTCATCGGTATGTTACTTGCCCGAGATTCGATCGTCGGTATCAATACCTAGTTCAATCTCGTTACGGCAAGTCTCTTTACTCGTTCCGTAATACATCATCTCACAGCTAACTCATTAGCTATAATGCTTGCAAGGCTTCAAAGTGATGTTTATTACCGAGAGGGCCCAGAGATACCTCTCCGACAATCGGAGTGACAAAACCTAATCTCGAAATCGCCAACCCAACATCGCCTTTGGAGACACTGTAGTACTCCTTTATAATCACCCGATTCGTTGTGACGTTTGGTAGCACCAAAGTGTTCCTCCGTAAGCGGAGTTGCATAATCTCATAGTTACAGGAACATGTATATGTCATGGATAAAAAGCAGTAGCAACATACTAAACGATCGTGTGCTAAGCTAATGGAATGGGCCATGTCAATCAGATCATTCAACTAATGATGTGACCTTGTTAATGAAATAACAAATCTTTGTTCATGGTTAGGAAACATAACCATCTTTGATTAACAAGCTAGTCAAGTAGAGGCATACTAGTGACACTCTGTTTGTCTATATATTCACACATGTATTATGTTTCCGGTTAATACAATTCTAGCATGAATAATAAACATTTATCATGATATAAGGAAATAAATAATAACTTTATTATTGCCTCTAGGGCATATTTCCTTCAGTCTCCCACTTGCACTAGAGTCAATAATCTAGATCACATCACCATGTGATTAACATCGATAGTTCACATCATCATGTGATTAACACCCATAGTTCACATCACCATGTGACCAACACCCAAAAGGTTTTACTAGATTCAGTAATCTAGCTCACATCGCTATGTGATTAACACCCAAAGAGTACTAAGGTGTGATCATGTTTTGCTTGTGAGAGAGTCTTAGTCAACGGGTCTTTCACGTTCAGATCCGTTATGTATTTTGCAATTTTTCTATGTCTGCAATGCTCTGCACGAAGCTACTCTAGCTAATTGCTCCCACTTTCAATATGTATCTAGATCGAGACTTAGAGTCATCGGATCGGTGTCAAAACTTGCATCGGCGTAACCCTTTACTTACGAACCTTTTGTCACTTCCATAATCGAGAAACATATCCTTATTCCACTAAGGATAATTTTGACCGCTGTCCGATGATCTACTCCTAGATCACTATTGTACTCCTTGACAAACTCGGTGCGGGGTAAACAATAGATCGGTACACAGACATGGCATATTTTATAGAACCTATGGCCAAGGCATAGGGATGACTTTCATTCTCTTTCTATCTTCCGCCGTGGTCGGGTTTTGAGTCTTACTCAATTTCACACCTTGTAACACGTGCAAGAACTCTTTCTTTATCTGTTCCATTTTGAACTACTTCAAAATCTTGTCAAGGTATGTACTCATTGAAAAAACTTATCAAGCATCTTGATCTATCTCTATAGATCTTGATGCTCAATATGTAAGCAGCTTCACCGAGGTCTTCCTTTGAAAAACTCCTTTCAAACATTCCTTTGTGCTTTACAGAATAATTTTACATTATTTCTGATCCACAATATGTCATACATATACTTATCAGAAATGTTGTAGTGCTCCCACTCACTTTCTAGTAAATACAGGCTTCACCATAAGTCTGTACAAAACTATATGCTTTGATCAACTCATCAAAGCGTATATTCCAACTCCGAGATGCTTGCACCAGTCCATAGATGGATCGCTGGAGTTTGCACACTTTGTTAGCTCCCTTTGGATCGATAAAATCTTCTGGTTGCATCATATACAACTCTTCCTCCAGAAAACCATTCAGGAATGCAGTTTTTACATCCATTTGTCAAATTTCATAAATTGTGGCAATTGCTAACATGATTCGGACAGACTTAAGCATCGCTACAGTTGAGAAAATCTCATTGTAGTCAACATCTTGAACTTGTCAAAAACCTTTTTTGCGACAAGTCGAGCTTTGTAGATAGTAACACTACTATCAACGCCCGTCTTCCTCTTGTAGATCCATTTATACAATATGGCTTGCCGATCATCGGGCAACTCCACCAAAGTCCACACTTTGTTCTCATACATGGATCCCATCTCAGATTTCATGGCCTTAAGCCATTTTGCGGAATCTGGGCTCATCATCGCTTCCTCATAGTTCGTAGGTTTGTCATGGTCAAGTAACACGACCTCCAGAACAGGATTACCGTACCACTCTGGTGCGGATCTCACTCTGTTTTACCTACGAGGTTCGGTAGTAACTTGATCTGAAGTTACATGATCATCATCATTAGCTTCCTCACTAATTGGTGTAGTAGTCACAAGAACAGATTTCTGTGATGAACTACTTTCCAATAAGGGAGAAGGTACAATTACCTCATCAAGTTTTCTACTTTCCTCCCACTCACTTCTTTCGAGAGAAACTCCTTCTCTAGAAAGGATCCATTTATTAGCAACGAATGTTTTGCCTTTGGATCTGTGATAGAAGGTGTACCCAACAATTTCCTTTGGGTATTCTATGAAGACGCACTTCTCCGATTTGGGTTTGAGCTTATCAGGATGAAACTTTTTCACATAAGCATCGCAGCCCCAAACTTTAAGAAACGACAACTTTAGTTTCTTGCTAAACCACAGTTCATATAGTGTCGTCTCAACGGACTTTAGATGGTGCCCCTTTTTAACATGAATGCAGCTGTCTCTAATGCATATCCCCAAAACTATAGTGGTAAATCGGTAAGAAACATCATAGATTGTACTATATCCAATAAAGTACGGTTATGACGTTCGGACACACCATTACTCTGTGGTGTTCCAGGTGGCGTGAGTAGTGAAACTATTTCACATTGTTTTAACTGAAGGCCAAACTCGTAACTCAAATATTTTACCTCTGCGATCATATCGTAGAAACTTTTATTTTCTTGTTACGATGATTCTCTACTTCACTCTGAAATTCTTTGAACTTTTCAAACGTTTCAGACTTATGTTTCATCAAGTAGATATACCCATATTTGCTCAAATCATCTGTGAAGGTTAGAAAATAACGATACCCGCCGCGAGCCTTAACACTCATTGGATCGCATACATCAGTATGTATTATTTCCAATAAGTCGGTTGCTCGCTCCTTTGTTAGGAGAACGGAGTCTTAGTCATCTTGCCCATGAGGCATGGTTACTTAAGCATCAAGTGATTCATAATCAAGTGATTCCAAAATCCCATCGACATGGAGTTTCTTCATGCGCTTTACATAATATGACCTAAGCGGCGATTGCCACAAATAAGTTGCACTATCATTATTAACTTTGCATCTTTTGGTTTCAATATTATGAATATGTATATCACTACGATCGAGATCCAATGAACCATTTTTCATTGGGCGTGTAACCATATAAGGTTTTATTCATGTAAACAGAACAACAGTTTATTCTCTTACTTAAATGAATAACCGTTTTGCAATAAACACGATCAAATCATATTCATGCTCAACGCAAACACCAAATAACATTTATTTAGGTTCAACACTAATCCCAAAAGTATAGGGAGTGTGCGATGATCATCATATCAATCTTGAAACTACTTTCAACACACATCGTCACTTCACCCTTAACTAGTTTCATGCTTTTATTCGCAACTCCGTTTGAGTTACTATTCTTAGCAACCGAACCAGTACCAAATACCAAGGGTTGCTATAAACACTAGTAAAGTACACATCAATAACATGTATATCAAATATACCTTTGTTCACTTTGCCATCCTTCTTATCCGCCAAATACTTGGGGTAGTTACGCTTCGATGACCAGTCCCTTTTAAATATAAGAACTTAGTCTTAGGCTAAGGTCCGGACTTGGGCTTCTTCACTTGAGCAAACAACTTGCTTGCCGTTCTTCTTGAAGTTCCCTTCTATCCCTTTGCTCTTTTCTTGAAACTAGTGGTCTTGTTAACCATCAACACTTGATGTTCTTTCTTGATTTCTACCTTCAACGATTTCATCATTATGAAAAACTGGGAATCATTTTCATCATCCCTTGCATACAATAGTTCATCACGAAGTTCTACTAACTTGGTGATGGTGACTAGAGAATTCATCAATCATTATCTTATCTGGAAGATTAACTCCCACTTGATTCAAGCGATTGAAGTACCTGCACAATCTGAGCACATGCTCACTAGTTGAGCGATTCTCCTCCATCTTTTAGCTTATAGAACTTGTTGAGGACTTCATATCTCTCAACTCGGGTATTTGCTTGAAATATTAACTTCAACTCCTGGAACATCTCATATGGTCCATGATGTTAAAAACATCTTTGAAGTCCCGATTCTAAGCCATAAAGCATGGTGCACAAAACTATCAAGTAGTCATCATATTGAGCTAGCCAAGCGTTCATAACGTGCGCATCGCTCTGCAATAGGTCTGTCACCTAGCGGTGCATTAAGGACATAATTCTTCTGTGCATCAATGAGGATAAACCTCAGATCACGGATCCAATCCGCATCATTGCTACTAACACTTTTCAACACAGTTTTCTCTAGGAACATATCAAAACAAACATATGAAAGCAACAACATGAGCTATTGATCTACAACTTAATTTGCAAAATACTACCAGGACTAAGTTCATGATAAATTTAAGTTCAATTAATCATATTACTTAAGAACTCCCACTTAGACAGACATCCCTCTAGTCATCTAAGTGATCACGTGATCCAAATCAACTAAACCATAACCGATCATCACGTGAAATGGAGTAGTTTTCAATGGTGAACATCTTATGTTGATCATATCTACTATATGATTCACGCTCGAACTTTCGGTCTCCGTGTTCCGAGGCCATATCTGCATATGCTAGGCTCGTCAAGTATAACTCGAGTATTCTGCGTGTGCAAAACTGGCTTGCACCCGTTGTAGATGGACGAGAGCTTATCACACCCGATCATCACGTGGTGTGCGGGCACGACGAACTTTGGCAGCGGTGCATACTCAGGGAGAACACTTCTTGATAATTTTAGTGAGAGATCATCTTATAATGCTACCGTCAATCAAAGCAAGATAAGATGCATAAAAGATAAACATCACATGCAAATCAATATAAGTGATATGATATGGTCATCATCATCTTGTGCTTCGTGATCTCCATCTCTGCAGCACCTATCATGATCACCATCGTCATCGGCGCGACACCTTGATCTCCATCGTAGCATCGTTGTCGTCTCGCCAATCTTATGCTTCTCGACTATCGCTACCGCTTAGTGATAAAGTAAAGCATTACTGAGCGATTGCATTTCATACAATAAGCGACAACCATATGGCTCCTGCCGATTGCCGATAACCGGTTACAAAACATGATCATCTCATACAATAAAATATAGCATCACGTCTTGACCATATCACATCACAACATGCCTGCAAAAACAAGTTAGGCGTCCTCTACTTTGTTGTTGCAAATTTTACGTGGCTGCTACGGGCTTAAGCAAGAACCAATCTCACCTCGCATCAAAACCACAGCGATACTTCGTCAAATAGACTCCGTTTTAACCTTCTCAAGGACGGGCGTAGCCACACTCGATTCAACTAAAGTGAGAGAGACAGACACCGCCATCACCTTTAAGCACGAGTGCTCGTGGCGGTGAAACCAGTCTCGCGTAAGCGTCTGGCGTAATGTCGGTCCGGCCGCTTCATCTCACAATACCGCTGAACCAAAGTATGACATCTTTGGTAGGTAGTATGACTTGTATCGCCCACAACTCACTTGTGTTCTACTCGTGCAAAACATCAAACCATAAAACCTAGGCTCGGATGCCTTTGTTGGAGAACGTAGTAATTTCAAAAATTTCCTACGCACACGCAAGATCATGGTGATGCATAGCAACGAGAGGGAGAGTGTTGTCTCGTACCCTCGAGACCAAGCGAAGCGATCTGGCGTAGAGGAAGTAGTCGACGTTCTCCTCGCGATCCGACCGATCCGGCGCCGTTACTCGGCGCCCCAGTTCTTGACACACGACAGCTCGATGGCGCTCCTCGGGCTCCAATCCAAAGAGAGCTCGGGAGGGAGAGTTCGTCGGACGACGGCGTGGTGGCGATCTTGATGTTCTACGGTGCAGGGCTTCGCCTAAGCTTTGCGACGATATGACCGAGGTGGAATATGGTGGAGGGGGGCACCGCACACGGCTAAGGAACGATCCGTAGATCAAACTTGTGTCTAGAGGTGCCCCCTGCCTCCGTATATAAAGGAGCCAAGGGGGGAGGAGGCGCCGGCCAGGAGAGGTGGCGCGGGAGGAGTCCTACTCCACAGGGAGTAGGACTCCTCCAATCTATTCAATTAGGAATCCCCAAAGGGGAAAGAGGAGAAGGGTGGCGGCCACCTCTCCTAGTCCTAATAGGACTAGGGAAGGGGAGGCGCAGCCCCTAGTGGGCAGCCCTTTCACCTTCCAATAAGGCCCATGAAGGCCCATATTGCTCCGGGGGTTCGGTAACCGGTAAAATCCGATTTCACCGGAACACTTCCGATGTCCAAACATAGGCTTCCAATATATCAATCTTTATGTCTCGACCATTTCGAGACTCCTCGTCATGTTCGTGATCACATCCGAGACTCTGAACTCCTTCGTTACATCAAAATACATAAACTCATAATATAACCGTCATCGAAACCTTAAGCGTGCGGACCCTACGGTTCGAGAACAATGTAGACATGACCGAGACACGTCTCCGGTCAATAACCAATAGTGGGACCTGGATGCCCATATTGGTTCCTACATATTCTACGAAGATCTTTATCGGTCAGACCGCATAACAACATACGTTGTTCCCTTTGTCATCGGTATGTTACTTGCCCGAGATTCGATCGTCGGTATCCAATACCTAGTTCAATCTCGTTACCGGCAAGTCTCTTTACTCGTTCCGTAATACATCATCTCACAGCTAACTCATTAGCTATAATGCTTGCAAGGCTTCAATGATGTTTATTACCGAGAGGGCCAGAGATACCTCTCCAGAGCAATCGGAGTGACAAAACCTAATCTCGAAATCGCCAACCCAACATACGCCTTTGGAGACACCTGTAGTACTCCTTTATAATCACCCAGTTATGTTGTGACGTTTGGTAGCACCCAAAGTGTTCCTCCGTAAACGGAGTTGCATAATCTCATAGTTACAGGAACATGTATATGTCATGGATAAAAGCGGTAGCAACATACTAAGCGATCGTGTGCTAAGCTAATGGAATGGGTCATGTCAATCGATCATTCAACTAATGATGTGACCTTGTTAATCAAATAACAACTCTTTGTTCATGGTTAGGAAACATAACCATCTTTGATTAACAAGCTAGTCAAGTAGAGGCATACTAGTGACACTCTGTTTGTCTATATATTCACACATGTATTATGTTTCCGGTTAATACAATTCTAGCACGAATAATAAACATTTATCATGATATAAGGAAATAAATAATAACTTTATTATTGCCTCTAGGGCATATTTTCTTCAAACGCACCCCAGGGTTCGTTAATCGTGGAAATCACACCGGGACCCCGAAACAGCGAGTCATTACACAATTAAACGAACCCTGGGGTGCGTTTATGTGTCAGTCATGAAGACTCACAGTTTTGCCGATTCTGGCCCGTTCCGTGGACTATTACTCACTATTTTGGGATCCTGGAGTGATTTGCAATATTAACGAACGCTGGGGCGCGATTACGTCTCGGTCATCAACACTAGCAGTTTTGGCCGATTCTAGCCCGTTTCGTGGACTATTACTCACTATTTTGGGGTCCCAGAGTGATTTGCATGATTGGCAAACGCTGGGGTGCGTTTACGTGTCGGTCATCAACACTCGTAGTTTTGTTCGATTCTGACCCGTTTCGTGTACTATTACTCACTGTTTTGTGGTCCCGAAGCGATTTCTATAGTTGTTGAAACCCAAAGTGCGTTTACGTGTCGGTCATCAACACTCACAGTTTTGCCGATTCTGGCCCGTTTCATGGACTATTACTCACTATTTTGGGGTCCCGTTGTGATTTGCACGATTAACGAACGCTGGGGCGCGTTTACGTGTCGGTCATCTACACTGGTAGTTTTGGCCGATTCTGGCCCGTTTCGTGGACTATTACTCACTATTTTGGGGTTCCGGAGTGATTTGCATGATTAACAAACGCTGGGGCGCGTTTACGTGTCGGTCTTCAACACTCGTAGTTTTGGCCGATTCTGACCCGTTTCGTGGACTATTACTCGCCGTTTGGGGGTCCCGAAGTGATTTGCACGATTAAACGAACTCTGGGGTGCGTTTACGTGTCGGTCATCAACACTTACAGTTTTGCCGATTCTGGCCCGTTTCGTGGACTATTACTCGCCGTTTTGGGGTCCCGAAGTGATTTGCACGATTAAACGAACTCTGGGGCGCGTTTACGTGTCGGTCATCAACACTAGCAGTTTTGGCCGATTTTGGCCCGTTTCGTGGACTATTACTCACTATTTTGGTGTCCCGGAGTGATTTGCATCATTAGCAAACGCTGGGGTGCGTTTACGTGTCGGTTATCAACACTCGCAGTTTTGGCCGATTCTGACCCATTTCATGGACTATTACTCACCGTTTTGGGGTCCCGAAGCGATTTCTATAGTTGTTGAGCCCCAAAGTGCGTTTACGTGTCGGTCATCAACACTCACAGTTTTGCTGATTCTGGCCCGTTTGTGGACTATTACTCACTATTTTGGGGTCCCGGAGTGATTTGCATTATTAACGAACGCTGGGGCGCGTTTACGTGTCGGTCATCTACACTAGCAGTTTTGGCCGATTCTGGCCCGTTTCGTGGAATATTGCCTACTATTTTAGGGTCCCGGAGTGATTTGCATGATTAACGGACGCTGGGGTGCGTTTACGTATTAGTCATCAACACTCGTAGTTTTGGCCGATTCTGACCCGTTTCATGTCGTGAACTATTACTCACCGTTTTGGGGTCCCGAATTGATTTGCACAATTAAACGAACCTGGAGTGCGTTTACGTATCGGTCATCAACACTCACAGTTTTGCCAATTCTGGCTCGTTTCGTGGACTATTACCATACAGCATCAGAATATAATACAACAACCAAAACCAGAAAAAAGAAAGAAAATATCTCTTACAATACGGCCGCCTCCATGCACAACATCTCTTACAATCTCGAAACCATATGCGTGCCATGCTGATCGAAAGGACCCACAAGGGTCATGACCCATCCAAAACCGTGAGCAAAATCCAAAATTGGATACCTCAATCTGAGGGAGCTTCATTCATATGCCACCATTCCGTTTTCGAGTCAGCGCCTTGCAAACTGAGAAAGGGCCAATCAGCTCGAATGTACATTTCAAAGCAGCTGGCTCGAGTTGATTCATATTCAGTATTTTCTGTTACAGACCTTGTAAATCATGTTAACTGAAACAAAAACTAAAGAACGAAATTGTCTGTTCACATCCCAGCGGAACAAAAGAGACAAAACGCCAACGGCTATAGTCCAGAAAACACGGGCGACATCAAAAGCTCTTGGCTGGAGCAGAAGCATCTGTTTTACACATCCGGACTCCAGAGCCTATACACCAAACTACCAATGAACCTAGATTGATCTTCATCAAAGAGCAGCACCATACCATGCTTGACTCCAAGTAACCTGGAAAACAGAAACAAATATATCGGTACATAAGAATGCTAGTAACACAAGGAAATGTAACGAGAATGAAGCACAATCAACAGCAAATTTGGGGATAAACCTATGCACGATTCACTTTTCTGTTGAGTTTTCCACAACTGCTTAACATGCAAACACCATAAGCCCTCATGTGTTTTCCAACTTACATGTGATGTGGTTCACACTGACAAGAGAGCTTCACAAAACCAAAAACCAACTGGTCATATAATTCTATCATCACCGGAACAACTGACACAAGAACTTCCCACTATTGTTATGTACTACCTCCGTTTCTAAATACAAGACTTTATAGAGATCTCAATACGGACTACATATGAATGTATATAGACATATTTTTAGGGTGTAGTCTCACTCATTTGCTACGTATGTAGTTTGTATTGGAATCTCTAAAAAGGTTTATATTTAGGAACGGTGGGAGTAGAATTCAATAACCATAAATCCATAACGCCAGCTTTTAGATACAAGTCAGCTTTACCAAGACAACAGATGCTCAAACCTCAAAGTCTGGACTCTGAGGCCTGGACACTCAAGTCAATGGCTCTCATGACGGGAGTACGACATGTCGGTAACACATCTCTAATGGACTGTAACAGTTAATAAACAAATAACATCGTAGTATCAACACCTAATAAAGGCCAGTATCACAAGAATAGACAATCAGCATGTGCACCACATGATCAAAGCTGACAAACAAGAATATGTGATAATTAGAGACCAAATTTTAACAAATTTGAAACAAATTCCTCTCATGAATTTAGGAAATATTGGCAATTGTACTTCAGCCTATTGGTGAAAGAAGAAGGAAGGCGGAGACCAGGATCTAATGGAAACTATCTCACAGCCCACTCAATAATCTACCACCAGCTCAACTAATCAAGCATGAAACCCCGGTACAAAAGAAGATCTTCAAATGCTTCCAATATAAAACAAACCAAAAACTTAACATCAAGTCAGCATAACACCAGAGTAAAGATTTTGAGCATTTCCTACTCACAATAGAAAACCATGAATCAGAAACCCATGTATATAATATAAGCATATAGCCACAAATTCTAAACTGGCATACACAAGAATTGACCATTAGAATTTATCAGATCAGATCAAAGAGGACCTGATAACTAAGAATTTGACCGAACAGAAGATGAGATGCATCATCAAAAAATTACACCATTCGCCTATACGCAGAGCAATGGCGTGTGCGTGGCGGCGAGCCGACCAGACGACGCAGATGCAGCCAACTGGGAGACTACACACAGAACATTCATTATCTAGGATTTCCAGGGGTCTATCAACTGACTAATATTTTCCTCTGTTCCTAAATATAATTCTTTTTAGAGATTTCAGTGCGAACTACATACGGATGTACATAGACGTACTTTAGAGTGTAGATTCACTTATTTTCCTCCATATGTAGTCCATAGTGGAATCTCTAGAAAGACTTACATTTAGGAACAGAGGGAGTAGATCGCTAGTCGCTATCATAAGTCAAGCCTTGGTCTCTCATCATGCAAAATCGCTAAACATACAATTACATGAGCATTGCTTTGCACAAATAAGATAGCCTAGATCTCCAGTTACATGTTCAAAATGGGTGAATACCTAAGCATATCAGAACATCTGCATTGGTTCCACATAAGGCAATATAGCATACAAAAACACATCATCAATCCCCTAAGTCTATTACAGTAACCTAAAATCTGACTTTAAGAGACCAAATTCCTTACCTAAACTCTTATATCAGAGGTAAGCAGGGTTGCTGAGGAACGGCAGTGCAGCAAGAGACATGAGCATCTCTGAGGTACCGTTCTTGGCTTGCTTTACCCTCGAAAGTTGAAGCTGCATGTCCACGAAAGCCTGCATCCGCTTGAGCTCCAGATCCTTGAGGAACTTGATCCGCTGCTTCTCCATCTCCTCCGCATGCCTCTGCTTGGCAGCCTCCATGCGCTCATACATCTCAGCGAATGTCTCCATAGCCATCGCTAGCTCCCCAAAACCTCCGGCCCCGCCCCTCTTCCTTTTGTTGCCGCCACCGCCGCCCCCACCACCGCCAAGAACAGGAGGACCGTTACCACCAGAGTGAGACGACACTGAGCGCGAGGCCGATTGCTGCGAGCCCTCGTCGTCGTCATAGTTGTTGTTGTTATTGTAGCCATCGTCCGAGTCGGAATCCGCGGCAGCCGCAGCTGCGGCGGCCTTATGGAATAGGTCAGCGGCCGGGAGGTTGGACCCGCGGCGGTAGTTGGGCAGGGGGAGCGCCATCGGCGGCGCCGGCGAGGGCGGCGACGGGGAGCGAGAGGGCGACATGCGCCTCCGCAGCATGGGAAGCGCGCGGGGCGGGGAGGGCTTCTTGGCGGCGGCGGCCGAGAGGGTCGGGCCGACGAGGACGTCGAGCTGGCGGTAGAAGGGCCAGGGGGAGGGCCCGCCCCGCGCCCGCTCGGCCTTGTACTTCTTCTTGAGGGTATCGACCCGGTTCTTGCACTGGATGTCGGTGCGCGGGGGCCGGCGGCGCGCGGAGGCCCCCGGGCGGGTGTTGACGGCGTCGGCGACCTCGCGCCACTGCGGCTGGCGGAGGCTGCCGCGGTTGAGGTCGATGTATCGCGACCCCCAGGCGTCGACGAGGGCGGCCGTCTCGCCCTCGCTCCAGCAGTCCTCCCGGTACGGGAGGTTGGGGTTGGGCGGCGGCAGCTTCCCGTCCATGGCTCCCTCCCAGATCTCTCTCTCTCAGGAAACCCTAAAAGTCTGGACCAATTTCCCCTCTCGGTGGCTGGAGACGGATGGATGCGAGTCGGGGGCGGCTGGCGACGAGGGGGGGAGGGGAATAAAAGAGGGGAGCGGACGGGCGGCGAGGTGGGGAGCGGCGGCCCGTGGGCCGTGACCGTGAGGGAGGCGGACGCGGTGGGCACGTGGATGGGAGGGGAGCAGGCGGAGGCATTGGGGAACGGCCGCCGTTGGATGGTGGGGGCGGGTTTGACTGACCGGCCGTCGGGGATGGAGCCGAATTAAAATCGGAAGGGACGGTTGGCCGGCGCGGCACGTCGCGGACGCGGATGCCGTGCCCAGGGGGGATTCCATACGTACGGGACGGCTCGGAACTCGGCTGGCCGACGTTCGGTCGGCGTGCGCTGCGTCTCTTTGGTTTTCGGGCCGAAAAGAAGAGAGAAGCAGTCCGAGCGAGCGAGCGAGCGACAGAGGCGGGGTGGCGACGTGGGTTCGGAGACTTCGGGGATGGATGGTCATCGATGGGTGCGTAGAGGTGGTGCCGCCGTGTATTGAGGCGACGATTTCGACTCTTCAGCTTCCTTAGCTTTTGTCTGGAAAAATTAAACTTTATAAACTTTGACCAAATTTATAGAGAAAAGCATTAACATATACAATACCAAATCAATACCACTAAAATTATTATTGAATATATATTTTCACATCGTATAGATATTTTACTGTTATTTTAATATTATTTTCTATAAACTTGGTCGAACTTTATTAAAAAAACCAGTCAAAGGTAATGTGCGGACTAAACAAAACGAAGGGAGTAAAAATGTTAGGACGCCAATAATGCCTACATGTTCTTTTTGGAGATCTCCCAAACCGAACGAGACGTTCGGTACGAGCCATCAATCCCACCGAACGATTTCATTCGATGGGAGAAGCCCCACAGCCCGAATGCACACACAAATCACCCCATACAGGCCCTTTCCATGTAAAAGATGAAAAATGGAAATAAAGCCCAGTAGCGACACAAAAGAAAGCCCAGATTTTTACTTCATTTGCCACTGTTCATAAAAATCACAAACTGGGCTTATAGTAGTCACGGCAAAAAAAATTAAAGTGGACTTTATAATGAAAATTTGCCACCGCAAATTAACTACATTTGAAATTTGTCATTAACGCTTAAAATAAAATTGTCATGTGTGTTACATTAAAATTGCCATGCCAAAATAAAGGTAAATTCGCCATGAGAAAAATGTAAATTTAGCCATGGTTGAAAAGCAATGAAAATTTGCCATGGTCCCAAAAAAGTGAAATTGCCTTGATATTGAACATCCTTTACACTTTTGTCGGGATCCCGATCCTAAGTCACACCGATCTACTATAAGACGCATCATATCACTTTGCGGCTGTCGTGGTTCTAGGTCTGACAGTAGAATGGGGGGTAGGTATGGAGAGGCAAGATCCTAACTATGGAGCAGTTGTACAGACAAGGGATTTACTGAGTTCAGGCCCTTCTCGGAGGAAGTAATGACCCTCGTCTCGGAGCCCGAGGCGGTCGACTTGATTATGTGTGCGAGGTTCTGAGTGCGAACCCTTTACACCGAGGAGGGTGGCTTATATAGTGTCCGCTGAGACCCTCGGCCCTCGATTATGCAGGTTTAAAGTACATAAAGGTTTGGCGTTACTGGAAACGCCCTATATGAAGTGTCATTAATGCCATAAAGACTACTTAATTACAGACAGTTTGGATGCAGAGTGGCTCTTGGTCTCCTGGCGGTCGAGTGAGTCTTCATGGTCGAGTCCGTCAAGTGAAGTCTCTCTTGGTCGACTGCAAGGCAACTTCTTCTGAGGATGTCCTTGGGAAGGGTACTTAGGACAGGTCCGTGACCCTACCCTAGGTACATGACTTCATCATTAGCCCCCGAATGGATCGAGGTTTGAGTGAGGAAGGAGTTGATAATCTTTCCGACCTGTTTTTCGTGTTCTGAACATGTCTCGTCTTGGACCAATAATAAATTTCTTTTTAATGATGGCAGCGACTTTTCTTTCAATCGCCTTGATCCATTCCTTTCTTCTGTCGAGTGAACTTTTGAACCTAGTAAACTTCCGAGCGACGGATCGCAGGAAATCTACCGTCTGACAGATTGATCTGCTGTTAGCGGATTTTGTGGGATCCGAATTTTGGGAAGCGTCTTGGCGAGGCGGACATGGCCTTCGGATGGGATAAGGCGTAGACGCCTCGATTTCTGCGCCACCTTTTTCGCCACGTATCACGCGTCCGCGACTGTTTCGGGATGTGACAGGATCGCCCGGGCCTACTTGTCAGCCACTCGGAAGCGTCCCTATATAAGGCGCCGGGCGAGGGTTTTTGAACAATGCTCCCTCATTCCCCAGCCGCCCTCTTCATCTCCGCCATTGTGCTGCTCTTGCCTCCGCCCATCCACTCTCGCGTGCCGCGACAATGGTGAAGGAGAAGACGGCGGCCTTGGAGCGCGCGAAGAAGGCGACGATGACGGGGAAAGCGAAGGGAAGGGCGTCCAGTCGGGGCGGATCCTCGTCAAGGTCCCGCCTGCCGCAAGGTTGGGTCCAAGGGGATTAGATCCGCTCGACCATCACCGAGGCGGATCTCAATGACCTGGCCAACGAGGGTCTGATCTCCCATGGGTCAGCAAGGCTTTCGGGGACCGAGTGGCATCGCAGTCGCAGGAGGGTGAGTGCGTTCTCCTAGCTACTCATGTAGACCGTGGGTTCTCTCTGCCGCCGAGTGTTTTTTCCGAGGGTTTCTGAACTTCTTTGGGGCGCAACTCCACCATTTCACTCCAATTCCATTGCCTATCTTGCTGCTTTCGTGTCCATGTGCGAGAACTTCCTGGGTTGTCGACCACACTGGGGTCTCTTTAAGCACATATTCACCTGTCGCTCACAGACGGTGAAAAAGGCGAGTCCGGATGATAAGAGGACTAAGGTTATTCAGATGTGTGGGGGTCTTGGGATTCAGATGAGGAGTAAGAGTACTTTTCTGGCCATGACCCTTCCTGAGTCGGTCAGAGGGTGGCAGTCGACCTGGTTCTCATCGCTAAGGCGAAGTCGACGCCAAGGCCGGTGGTCTCCTCCGTTCTCCATGGACCGAGTGAACAAACCCTCTTCTCTGAAGGTGCTTCCTGAAGAGAAAGCTCAAGTAAAAATGTTGATGGAGCGCGTAGTCCAGCTTGTTCGGGACGGAGTGACGGGTATGGACCTTCTGGAGGTCTTCCTTAGACGGTGCATCCAAGCGCTTCAGTACCGAGGTCATCCGATGTGGCTGTACTGTGGAACCGAAGATACCACTTGGGTCCATCCAGAAGCAGTCGACGATGCCACACTGGAGAGGTGGATGGCCGCAATCACAGGGAATAAGGACAACCCTCGAGGGGCTAGGAGGATCCCACCACTCGACCATACCTACACACCGGACACGGTATGCCCACTCATCCTCAATTGTAATCTTGCTTTATTCATTCTGCTTTGCTGCAAATTGGTCGATTGACCTTTGTTTTGTTTTGTTGTCTGTCAGGCCACCACTGAGTTATACTCGATGCCCATTGGAGCGCAGACGCCGGCTGAGGAGGAGGAAGGAAGTGGGCGAAAGCCCGGAGGAGTGGGATTCGGATGCTGATGATGATGATGATGAGGGTGATGACTCTAGTGAAGAGGAAGAGGAGGAGGAGGAGGAAGTTGCACCTCCTCGCTCGGAAAGACGCTCGAAGCTTGTCATGATCCCGCGGCCGAGCGTGGTAAGGGAGTCGCAACCTTCACGCAGTCGACCAAGCGCCCTCGGACAACTTCTCCGGTGCCGACTGAAAAAGCTCCGAAGCAATCTCGAGTGGCGCCGTCGAAGCCGGCGAAGGTCTTGCCGAAGATGAAGATGGTGATCCCCACTATCTCAGGGTAATGGTGTAACTTGAGTTTGCTTGTTCCACATGAACTTATTCTTGGTCGACTCATGAACTAATCGGTGACGATTTCAAGCTGCAGTTGCTACTTCGATACTTCGCCGGTGAGGATCACGAGATGGAAGATGCTGCTACTTCAAAACCTGGTATGACTCTTGTAGTTCCGTCTTCAGTCGATCGGATTCTTGTCTCTTATTTTGATTCTTTCTGCAGCTCCCTCTAACGTCGTTATTGACCTTCCTGACGACGACGATGAGGAACCACTGAGGCAGAGGAGGAACAGGAAAGCGTCTGCTAGCAAGGCGACTCAGGACATGCCAGCAATCGAGACACTAGTCGTGGAGGGAGACAACGCCACTCGGCCTACCGTATCCTTTGCGGTGCCGTTGACGAGTGCTCGCCCCTCGTCGTCGAGTGCTGCACAGCCTTCACTTTTCTCGACCCACCACGTCCCAGAGGACCAAGCCGATCTTCGCGAAGAAGCAATACGCCGGCGGGGTCATGATGGAGCAAGTGAAGGCCATCCGAGAAGCCAGCCAGCAGCCTATGACGCCGATTCAGCTCTTGAGTAATGTTGGTCAGGTCGGTTACCACTGCTCATTAGGATATGATATCTGAAAACTCTTCTTTTCGAAATTCCTAGTGTTTGTCCTACACCCACTGGGTGTGTCGATTGAAATTCCGGGTTAGTGGGGGCACGCTGAGTGCACCCACTGGGTGTAGTCCCCAAGGCTATGGTGGACTGCTGGTAGTCGACATAGTCTTTATGTCTTAAGTTTTTCCTTTACTCGACTAGGTCGAATGGATTCATAGACCAGTGGGGGCATGCTGAGTGCACCCACTGGGTGTAGTCCCGAGATCGTGGTCGATCTGGCGATCGACTACGATGACCAAGAACACCTCCGTTTTTTTTGGTCGATGGTCGACTCTAACTAATAGAACTAGTGGGGCACGCTGAGTGCACCCATCGGTGTAGTCCCCGAGACTATGGTCGAATGTTTGTATTCGCCGTAGTCTTAGAAACATATGATTTTTCCTCGCCGCCGGAAGTGAATTGTCTTTGACATCTGTCGATTGGTTTTTCGTAGAAATCCTGCGACCTTGCGGCTCGTTATACTGAGTTGGAGAACAAACACATTCAGCTCGAGCTTGATCTGAAATTGGCCCAGGAGAACTTAGCGAAGGCGAAGGAGGAAGCAAAAGTATGTTTGGTGAGACCCTCAACGACTGTCTTTGTCTCTCGTCCGTTTCCGAGTCTGATCTCACTGTAACTTTGCAGACAAGGTGAGGGATGCCCTGAAGAAGAAAGACCTTGACTTGGCTGAGATGCAGAAAGCGGCTTTAGAGAAGACCAAGCTCGCAGATGAGAAGCTGGCTTCAGCCACCAAGCTTGAAGAAGAAAACACCAATCTGAAAGCTGCACTTGATGTCGCCAACAAGGAGGTCACCGGTGAAAAGTGATAAGATTGCCACGAGTGATAAGGCCGGTGAGTTGGTGGGAAAGAAGAACGATCTGGAGGCTTATCCGGGTGGACTCGCCAAGAAGCTATTCCTCATGCTTGAAGGTAATCTTTTGTATCAAAATGACATTTTAACTGTGATCTTTCCATCCATTCGTTGTCTTGACTCGGTGGTTGCGCTTGCGAATTTTGCCGAACTTTGAAGAGGAGATCGGTCGACCGAAATAAACCCGGATCCCATCAACTCTCCTGTGAAGGATGAAGTCGCCATGAATGTGCTCCGCTCGAATCTCGTGTTCGCCGCTGCCGATTATCTCGCAAGGTGAAGGTCGCAACTTCCCGCATCGACACAACGCTCTGGCCAAGGGAGACGCTCCAGAAAGACCTCGAGTCTCTGATGACTCGACTGAACAAGGTCCCAAGTCGAGTGCAGGAGTGGAAGAAGTCTTCCGCCAGGTGTGGCGCAGACGTTGCTCTATCTCTGGCCCGCGTTCACTTCAAGGATGCACGAGAGGACAAGCTGGCGGCCCTTAGGGTGGCTAACATCAAGAAGCACGATTTTCGATCTTTCATGGAGACCTTCATCGCCGCTGCCACTCGGATTGCAGATGGAATCGACCTGGATGAGTTTTTTGCACCTTCCAGCCCTCCACAGGAGGGGTAAAAAACTTCTGAGCTTGATACTTTAAATTTACCTCGGTATGCCGAGTGATTTTTGTAACCGTCAAACCTTAACAGGCTTAGCGCCTGAGCACTTTCGGTTCCGTTAGGTGTTATCCGAACTTGGATTCGACGTTGAATATGTTTTCATTTGGTTTGAGGTGTCTTTTGCAGGATAAAGCGAGGTGCTTATTGCAATCGACTTGTTCCCCAATACACTTAGGCGAGCACTGGGCTGCAGCTAAGCCCCCGAGTGAGAGGTCTGCTCTCCACTTGGTAGGATTTTCAAAAACTTAGGCGAGTGCTGGGCTACAGCTAAGCCTTCGAGTGGGAGGTCTGCTCTCCACTCGGTAGGATTTTCAAAAACTTAGGCGAGCACTGGGCTGCAGCTAAGCCTCCGAGTGGGAGGTCTGCTCTCCACTCGGTAGGATTTTCAAAAACTTAGGCGAGCACTGGGCTGCAGCTAAGCCTCCGAGTGGGAGGTCTGCTCTCCACTCGGTAGGATTTTCAAAAACTTAGACGAGCACTGGGCTGCAGCTAAGCCTCCGAGTGGGAGGTCTGCTCCCCACTCGGTAGGATTTTCAAAAACTTAGGCAAGCACTGGGCTGCAGCTAAGCCTCCGAGTGGGAGGTCTGCTCCCCACTCGGTAGGATTTTTATGGCGTCTCTCTGAAGGATAAGGCATTAATCGACCTTGTCTTTCTTATGGAGAGCACATTATACTTGTGGCGTAGCTCGGAAGGAGAGGGTGGCGGTCGACCTGCACCTCGTCCCCCTTGCGGAGCACATGTTGTACTTGTGGCATAGCTCGGAGGAAGAGGGTAGCAGTCGACCTGCACCTCGTCCTCCTTGCGGAGCGCACGTTGTACTTGTGGCGTAGCTCGGAGGAAGAGGGTATCAGTCGACCTGTACCTCGTCCTCCTTGCGGAGCGCATGTTGTATTTGAACTTTAGGTGGGTGCTTATACTGCAACTAAGCCCCCGAGTGGGAGGCTGGCTCACCACTCGATAGGATTTTATTGAAACTTAGGCGAGTACTTAGACTGCAACTAAGCCCTCGAGTGGGAGGCTGGCTCGCCACTCGGTAGATTGATTGAAACTTAGGCGAGTACTTGGACTGCATCTAAGCCCCCGAGTGGGAGGCTGGCTCGCCACTCGGTAGGATTTGATTGAAACTTAGGCGAGTACTTGGACTACAGCTAAGCCCCCGAGTGGGAGGCTGGCTCACCACTCGATAGGATTTTATTGAAACTTAGGCGAGTACTTGGACTGCAGCTAAGCCCCCGAGTGGGAGGCTGGCTCGCCACTCGGTAGGATTTAATTAAAACTTAGGCGAGTACTTGGACTGCAGCTAAGCCCCTGAGTGGGAGGCTCGATCACCACTCGGTAGGATTTTATTGAAATTTAGGCGAAACGGATTCGCAGCTAAGCCCCCGAGTGGGAGGCTGGCTCTCCACTCGGCGAAGATTTTTTTTACAAACTTAGGCGAAGCGGATTCGCAGCTAAGCCACCCACTGAGGGGAAATTTTATTGAACAAATAAAAGTGACAACAATCATTGGGGAAATTATGACACTATTATCTTGTGAAACATGAACTACAAAAGTACTTTTATTACAACTCATCCGAGTGAATACATAGGTGTAAAAGGGGCGGAGTAGCTCCGTATTCCAAGCTCGGGGCTCGTCGATGTTGTGCTCGACGTTGTAAAGATGGTACGCTCCGTTATGGAGAACCTTGGTGGCGATGAAGGACCTTCCCAAGAAGGAGCAAGCTTGTGGGAGTTTCCACGATCCACTCGGAGAACCAAATCTCCTTCTGGAAGGCTCGACTCTTCACGTTTTTGGCGTGGAAGCGACGCAAGTCTTGTTGGTAAATGGTCGATCCGATCGAGCCATCTCCTTTCTTCCTCTAAAGGTCGATCAGATCCCGCCGTGCTTGTTCCGCTTGACTTCGTGTAGAGCTCGACCCGAGGAGCATTGTGGAGCAGGTCACTCGGCAAGACCACTTCAGCTCCAGAGACCAAGAAGAATGGAGTTCTTCCAATGACCGTTAGGCATGGTCCTTAGCCTCCAAAGCACCGATGGAAGTTTGTCGACCCATGCTCCAGCCGCATGCTTGAGATCACGCATCAGTCGGGGTTTCAACCCTTTGAGAATCAAGCCATTGGCCCGCCTCGCTTGTCCATTCGATTGAGGATGGGCGATCAAGCATAGTCGACTCGTGTGCCCCGAGATGTGCGAACGCCTCAATTCCTCCGAATCAAGTTTGACCCATTGTCGATGATGATGCTGTGCGGGACTCCATATCTGAATATCAATTCTCGATGAAGTCGACAGCAGATCGCATCAAGGTTCTTGATGGGTTTAGCCTCGATCCACTTGGTGAACTTGTCGATCGCTACAAAGACATGTTTGAAACCGCTTGCCTGTTCTCAAGGGCCCAACCATATCCAATCCCCATATCGCGAAGGGCCGACGAGTGGTATGGTCTTTGAGCTGATGCAGGCTTGTGTGACATGTTGGAGTAAAATTGACACCCTCACACTTGTCGACTATCTCCTTTGCCATTTCATTCGCTCTTGGCCAGTAAAATCCGGCTCGGTATGCTTTGTCCACGATGGTCTGAGAGGACGCATGATGGCCACAGGTCCCCGAGTGGATGTCAACAAGGATTATCCGACCTTCTTCTGGCGTTATGCACTTCTCGACCAACTCGAACAAGGCCTCTCTCAGACAGCTGCCCTTGATCACAAAGAAGGCTTTGGATCGGCGACGATCCGTCGAGCCTCTTCCTCGCCCTCCGGAGCTCTTTCCTCAAGATATACGCAATATATGGTATCGTCCAATCGGAGGATCACTAAAGCTTCCATGATCGGTCGACCATCTTCTGGAACTTCAACCTCGCCGGATATGTGGTACTCTTGGGCTGCGGAGCTTCTTGGTAAAAGGATCTTCTTCGATCGATGGAGTATGGATATGCTCCAAGAACACATCACCTGGAATGGCTTTCTCTTGAACCTATCTTTGCCAAATCATCCGCCGCTTGATTTTCCAATGGGGTATATGGTGGAGCTCTAACCCTTCAATTTCTTCTCAAGCTTCCTCATCGCATTGCAAAGATCCAAATCATGGTCGGGCTTCTAACGCCCCACTCTTTCATCACCGATTTACCACCAAATCTGAGTCGCCATAAACCATAAGGCGACGGACGCCGAGTGAAATGGCCATGCGCAACCCATATAAAAGTGCCTCAGATTCGCTTCATTGTTGGAGGAATCAAAGTGAATCGAGCACATATCCGAGCTTATCTCCTCGGGGAAACCAAAACTACCCCAAAGACCGAACCATTTAACATCTTAGAGCCATCAAAGAACATGGTCCAATGCTCAATGAACTTGAGTCGGCCGTCATTGTTCAATCCAATCGGCAAGGAAATCCGCTATTGCTTGGGACTTAATGACTTTCTTTGCCTCAAACTTGATATCAAGGGAAGGAGTTCAATCGCCCATTTCGCCACTCGACCAGTTGCATCTCTGCAGTGTAATCTCTCGAAAGTGGGCGTCACGACGATCTGTAATGGAATGATCAGAGAAATAATGAGCAACCTTCTTCGTGGTCATGTAGATCCCATACACAAGCTTCTGATAATGAGGATGTCTTTGCTTTGATGGAGTCAAAACTTCGTAAAGATAATACATCGGGCGCTGAACTTTGAAGGCTTTCCTTCTTCTTCCCGCCGATCAGAAGTTAATTGATCGACGACTTGTCCTGTGGCTGCAATATAAAGCAACAGAGGCTCTTTGCTGATTGGAGAAGCAAGCACCGATCGGGTGGAGAGCGAGCTTTAGCTCGGCAAACACCGTGATCGCCTTCGAGTCCACTCGAACTTGTCCGCCTTCTTCATCACCAAGAAGAGGCAATGCCTTTTCACCGAGGCGAGAGATGAATCGACTTAATGCAGCCAAGCATCCAAGAAGCTTCGACATCATGCACTCAAGATGTATGCGTTTCATTCGGAGTATAGTGCCAACTTTTTCGGTTAGCGCCGATTCCTCGCTCGAAACGAAACCGAGTAACTTTCCACCGTGAACTCCGAATGTGCACTTTGATGGATTGAGCTTGATATCATACCTCCGAGATTGGCAAATGTTTCAGCGAGGTCACCAACAGTCGTAACCCTTTCGCGATTTGACCACAATATCATCCATGTACGCTTCCACGTTCCGACCGATTTGAGTGAGTAAACACTTCTGAATCATCCTCATGAACGTGGCTCCGGCATTCTTGAGGCCAAACAACATGGTGACATAGCAGAAGCACCCGAATGGAGTGATGAAAGCTGTTTTGATCTCATCGGGTCCATACAGACGGATCTGATGGTATCCGGAATAAGCGTCTAAAAAAGACAATCTCTCACATCCCGCAGTCGAGTCGACAATTTGGTCGATGCGAGGAAGAGGAAAATGGTCTTTCCGGCAGGCCCGATTGATATGCTTGAAATCAATGCACATACGAAGTGACTTGTCCTTTTGGGGACCATGACGACATTGGCGAGCCACTCGAGTGATATATCTCGGTAAACTCTGCTGCCAACAAATGAGCCACCTCCTCGCCAATGGCCTTTCTCTTACGGACGGCGGACCGTCAAGATGTTCTTTGACAGGTTTTTCTATTGAGTCGACTCTAAGGCGATGCTCACCAACCCCTGAACACCGGCATGTCGTGAGCTTCCATGCAAAGATGTCCCGTTCTCACGGAGGAACTAGATGAGCGCTTCTTCCTATTTAGGGTCGAGTGTTGTGGAAATATGGGTCGGAGCTGCATTGGGGTCGGTCGGGTGAATGTGAACGGCTTCATCTCATCGACGATCAAATCTCGATCCTGTGGCGAAGCTTCTTGGCCCGCAACAAATCACTTGGATCTGCATTTTCTTGTACCCTCCGGCTCTACCATTGTTATCCGGGAATCGCAATTTTCGAGCCTTTTCGAAAACACTCTTATGCCTTCTTCCGATTGCCGGTGATAGTGATCACGCCTTGGGGCGTGGCATCTTCGCTTGAGGTACACGTAACATGGTCGATCCATGAAGCGTGCGTAAGCTGGTCTCCCCAAAATAGCATGGTAAGCGCTCTAAAAATCTACGACTTCAAATGTCAGCCTCTCTTTGCGGAAATGCTTCGAGTCACCGAACACCACGTCCAGAGCTATTTGGACGAGTGACTCAGCCTTCTTTCCGTATAACTCCATGAAAACTCATGTTGTTGGCGCCATCCGACATCGGAATGCCCATTCCTTTCGGCGCCTCCAAGATACAAGATGTTCAGTCCACTACCACCATCCATTAGCACCTTTGTCAATCGAGTGCCTTCGACGACCGGGTCGACCACCAAAGCTTGCCTCCCAGGGGTGGCTATATGAGTCGGGTGATCGGACTGGTCGAATGTAATGGGGGTTTGAGACCATCTCAAATAGGTTGGTGTCGCCGGGGCGACCATATTTACCTCACGGTTGATGACCTTCAATCGGCTTTTGCTTTCCACATCAGCAAAGATCATCAGAGTGGAATTAACATGAGGATATCCTCCATCCCTGTCCTCCTTGTCCTCAGCTTTGTCCGACTCCTTTTCCTTGTCCTTGGGTTGTTTACCTTGGAACTGCTGGATCAAGAGCCGGCACTGGCGCGTGGTATGCTTCAGGTGGATGAAATTAACCTCTTCGTCTTTCTTTGTGTGGATGTGACACGGCAGATCCATCACGTCATTTCCTTCCTTATCCTTCACTTTCTTGGGGTTCCAGGATCCTTTGGGTTTCCCCTTGAATTTGCCCTGAGTCACGGCCAGAGCCTCCCCAGGAGCCGCTGGCTCGGCTTTACGCTTTTGCTTCCGACTGGAATTTCCTTTTTCTGACTGACTCGGCTTGTACTTGCCGCTCCGGAGTCGGTCCTCTTCTTCACCATTGGCATACTTGGTGGCGATTTCCATCATTCGACTCGATGTCATATCTCCGGTCCGACCAAACTTCAAACTTAACTCTCTGTTCTTGACACCATCCTTGAAGGCACAGACTGCCTGATGATCAGACACGTTCTCCACGGTATGATGCAAAGTGATCCATCTCTGAATGTAATCTATCAAGGTTTCATTCGACTTTTGCACGCAGACTTGCGGCTCTCACAATCCAGCTGGTCGCTTGCAAGTTCCTCGAATGTCTGACGAACACTCGGAAAGATCTTCCCAAGTGTAAATGCTGCTAGGAGCTAATCGATTCAACCACGCCTCGGCTGAACCTTCCAACATGATTGGTAAATGTTTCATAGCCACCTCGCCATTTCGCCAACTCTGCACCGCCACTCGATAGTCTTCTAGCCAAGTTTCGTGCTTAGACTCACAGTGAACTTACTTACCTCTACCGCCAACCCGGGTTGGGGGATTATCGCGCTCGATAGCCTCGCTGAAACATTCGACTCAAACATGGACTCGGCCGCTAGTGGGCGATCTCGCTATGGCCACCTCGATGAGCTCGTTCGATCGACCGCACCTTGCATGATGATGGATCGCGTCAAAGCCTGGTTCTTGGGTTCGACCGACTCTTCGCCAACACCGAAATGGCGCTCGCCATCTTCCCTGCCGATGGGCGTAAGACCCGCCTCTTGGGGGAGGAGTGGGCACTCGATGCCTATCATCACGATCGAATTGGTCACCGTGTTGGTCACGTCGATCTTCGCGCCCCTCACGCTGCGGAGGCAATCTTGGGTCTGGAGTCGAGTGAATCGTATTCGCAGCGATGGATCGATCGTGAATCTGTTGCGGATCGTGACACAGCTGAATTTCGATCACCGCTGCTCGAAGCAAATCTTGATCGCATCATTGCTCCGCCAGCCTCCGACTGAGAGGGCTGAATTGACTCTGCTATACGGGCTGCAACTGCTAAATTCTGAATCGGGGTTCGATATACCTGAGTCGGTTGCGGAAAGAGTTGATGTCGACTGGAGTCGGGTACTCGCTGCCGCTGCTGTTGCCGAAAGTGCTCGTTGGAGGTTCTCGGTCGAGTGCGCTCAGCCAAGTTACAAACGTGCCTCCTCCAAGGCGCGAGCCTCGGGGTTTCTCCTGCGATGGGAGTATGCAGGGCATCCATGTTCCGACGACGAAGATCTTCTCTCTGCAGGGAAGTGAGTGGCTCGGGCTGATATTCCTCGTGGGCCTGAGCGGGGTCGCCTCCGCCGTCCATCCCGTCGGTGCGGGGGAAACCGGGAGGGCTACGAGGCCCATTGACCATCAGAACCTCAGCCGCCGGATAACTGCTGTCAAACTAGGATGCGGTCTCTACGGAGCCAGTCGACAGATCGAACAGGCCGTAGAGAGATTCGTCGGGCTCGATTGTCGCGACTTGGGTGGTGGCCTTTTGGCGAGCCACTGCGTGCCTCACCCACCACTGGAGCCTCGACTGACCAGAGCGCTTGCGCTGGCGGGAGACAGGGAGGGGGGACGACACGGGAGTCGACCGATATGGAGTTGACGGTTGCCGCAGCAAGACGCCGCGGAGACACGCCCGAAAATGTGTCGCACGGCGGACGGGGAGCGCGTCAATGTCGAGTGGAGCTTCCTGGAGCCAAGCGGAGTCGTCGGCGATGAAGGTGAGCGCGCCGAGACGGATCTCGCGGCCCTCGACCAAAACTCCACCTGAAACCATGATGAAAGCAATCGGAACAATTGCAACTTCTCCAAAAATCGCTAAGACACCGCCCCATGGTGGGCGCCAACCGTCGTGGTTCTAGGTCCGACAAAGAGAATGGGGGTAGGTATGGAGAGGCAAGATCCTAGCTATGGAGCAGCTTGTACAGACAAGGATTTACGAAGTTCAGCCCTTCTCGGAGGAAGTAACAGCCCCACGCCTCGGAGCCCGGAGGCGGTTGATCGGATTATGTGCGAGGTTACAGGGGTGCGAACCCTTTACACCGAGGAGGGGTGGCTTATATAGTGTCCGCTGCACCTCTCGGCCCTCGCTATGCAGGTTTAAAGTACATAAAGGTTTGGCATCGAAACGCCCTATATGAAGTGTCATTAATGCCATAAAGACTACTTAATTACAGACCGTTTGGATGCAGAGTGGCTCTTGATCTCCTGGCGGTCGAGTGAGTCTTCATGGTCGAGTCCTTCGAGTCCGTCGAGTGAAGTCTCTCTTGGTCTACTGGAAGGCAGCTTCTTCCGAGGATGTCCTTGGGAAGGGTACTTAGGACAGGTCCGTGACCCTACCCTAGGTACATGACTTCATCAGCGGCCTCACGCACGGTAACCCATGGCTGCCGCATTTACCTTGGCCGGGACTGTTTGTGTCTTTTGGCTCACTTATATGATTGCGATGCTAGTATCCATATGACGGAGAACCCGGGTCGACATGACTAGTCATAAACCAAGGTGGTACAAACTTACAGGGACAAGCATACATGATCCAGCAATGCACGTGTCGGTCGGCAGCGAGTGTAACTGAGTCGTAGCGAGGCTACAAAGGACTCCAGTAGACACCGCGTGACATTCCCCTGTAGGGACAGACACAAGAGCAAAAAAGGGCACATGCCGGTCAATGCATGTGTTCTAGATGGAAGCACTAGGAGGCATTCCCCCATAAGTAAGGCCAAGAATAAATAACTAGGTGTCGAATCCCACACGTACCAAAGCATTTCAATAACATACACACAATATGCTCGATAGTGTAGATACACCATGGCATCACAACATAACTCTACGACTCAAAGTATTTCTTTAAGAGGCTTCGAGGAGCCATATAACATGATATTACAAACATGGGTCTCATGGCTCAACATACAAGGTCATACAAGCAACGGAAGCATAACATGTCTGTCGGTGTCAAAACCGGCGGATCTCGGGTAGGGGGTCCCATACTGTGCGTCTAGGCGGATGGTAACAGGAGACAAGGGACACGATGTTTTTACCCAGGTTCGGGCCCTCTCGATGGAGGTAAAACCCTACTCCTGCTTGATTGATATTGATGATATGGGTAGTACAAGAGTGGATCTACCACGAGATCAAGGAGGCTAAACCCTAGAAGCTAGCCTATGGTATGATTGTTGTAATGGTTGTGTGTCCCACGGACTAAAACCCTCCGTTTATATAGACACCGGAAAGGGCTAGGGTTACACAGAGTCGGTTACAATGGTAGGAGATCTACATATCCGACGCCAAGCTTGCCTTCCACGCCAAGGAAAGTCCCATCCGGACACGGGACGAAGTCTTCAATCTTGTATCTTCATAGTCTTGGAGTCCGCCGATGATGATAGTCCGCTATCCGGACACCCCTAGTCCAGACTCCTCAAGAGTCCCTCGAACCAGGCTTCAATGACGATGAGTCCGGCGCGCATGTTGTTCGGCATTGCAAGGCGGGTTCCTCCTCCGAATAATTCATAGAAGATTGTGAACACCAGGATAGTGTCCGGCTCTGCAAAATAAATTCCACATTCCACCGTAGAGAGAATAACATGTACACAAGTTCGATCTGCTGACGTATTTAGTGGCATGATGTCACACCACCACCAAACCTTTACTTGAATCGTTTTTTATTATACCACCTCGGTAGCGTCAAATAAGCGTTTCCTTGGCACGCCTTGTCAAGCGAGATCGTGTTCCCCTTATTCCGGGATTCCCATCAATACGGACGTGGGTAACCCAACCGCGCCATTGATGGTGGCGCTTGGGAGATAAGCGAGTTTTACCATGCCTATGGGGATGCATAGTCTTCGTCCGCCCATATATAAGGGGATAAGGATCCACCTTTTTTACCTACGCCTTATTCCTCCTTTGCTTATCCATCTCCGCGCACTTGAGCCCCAGCGCCCAAGCTTGCACATCTGGCCTCAACCTTCTCCAGCCATGTACGGAGCGGGAGGCAAGTGGATGGTCTCCTCCATCACGGAGGGGCACATCGAAAAGCTGCGCGGCGCCGGATACTGCCCAAATGACATCACAAGACCGGCCGCCCGACAAGGCAGCTCATCCCCACCCCTGTGCTCCATGAGAGGGTCGATTCCTTCCCACTTCCTCCGTGGACGGGCTTCCCACTTCATCCCTTTGTCAGGGGCTCATGTACTACTACGGCTTGACTTCCACGATCCGGGCGCCAAACTTCATCCTCAACATCTCGGCTTATCGTCAGGTGAGGCCTTCCTCTCAGATCCAGCCCCACTTCGCTTGGTTAAAACCTTCAATGTCAAGTCAAGGTAGTGAAGGGCGCCCAAGCGGAGTGCAGAGGCGCCATGGTGGGCAAATGCCCAACGCCCTTCGGCTCGAGGGCGCCTTTGTGGAAACCATCAAAGGGTGGCAATCGGGTGGTTCTATATCACCGAGCCGCGGGACCCTAAATGGGCAGCGGCCCCGAAGTTCAGATCTGGTACCCCATGTAGCTCACCTCCCGAAAGAGAAGGGCTTGCTATGGGGCAGTTCGAGGAGCCGACCGACTCCACCTCGTCTCTGCACCTTGGTGAACAAGAAGCTCAAGCTTGTCAACGTGATCCAGGTCATGCTCGTCTGACGGATTCTCCCTTGCCAACAACGGGCCTTCAATTTGTGGGAGTTCGATCCAGCACAGCACCGGACCCTCAGCGGGCTCTTCAACACAACGTACAAAGCTGCCTGGAGGGTGCTGTTCAAGGGTGGAGAAGCCCCTGCATCCGCAACTGAAGATCGCGGATTCAACACCAAGCGCCCGGCCGGTGCGGTAAGATATGTTATCCTTTATGGGACGTTTATTTTCTTCATAGTTTGACTCTATGGTGGGATCTAAAACTCCCAATGCTTTAACAGATGATAGAGGACGTCCGGACAAAGTTAACCGTCCGGCCCTCCTCAAGACTCCAGCGGATACCCGCTTAATCGGATCTAGTTCCGCACTCTATGTGGTGCCGAGAAGAAGGTTAAGAAGAAGGCCACGGAACCCGAAGGAGTTCCCGCGCCAGTGGTATCGGACTCATCGTCCGATGGCTCGAGGCGGACTCTCCCCAAGACGCAGGAGGAGAAAGAGGACTCTCCCCAGGAGGGGGGAGAGAGGAAGAGGAAGGCTTCCCCAATGGGGGAGGCCGAAGGGTCCAAGAGGGGAAGGACCCTTCCTCCGGACAGCTCCGCCAACGCCAACGTCGGCGACGAGGAGTGGCCCTCAAGGGCCAAGCCCCTGGCAAGATCGTGAGTATCCAGATTCCTGAGTGATTTGTAATTTCTATTTTGTGCCACATAGTGTCCTTCTAATGCCGCACACCACCTGTAGCCCGGCCGAGGAGGATCTTCCCGCTTCATCAAGCGGGTCCTTGGCTCCGTCGGATGTAGATTCCATTCCGATTGCCTGCACCCCTCGCGACGCTGAGGACGCCGAGGTGGGATCCCAGGAGGGGACCCATTAGGAGGAGGTTCCGGAGGTGCCACAAGGCAGCCTCCCGGACTTTGCACCGGACTCCATGCCAGAACCCGCAGTGGATCCGGAGTCCGGCAGGCGGCCCCTTCGTAAGAAGGGCAAGACCGTGACACCGGCCGCCTCCGTCCAACCGGAGGCGCGGGACAACTTGTTGGAGGCGCTCAACGGCGCTTCCATCGAGGAAGAACAGCGCACTATCATGAGTGCGGTGACTCAGAAGGTTCAACTCGCCAAGAGCGGGCTGACCGAAGCCTGCAGCAGCCTTTTAACAGGCTTTGAGGTAAGAAGTTTTAAAATATGTAATGTAATACCGCATAGATAGTAGCCCCGATGCTCGGTTTGGTGTTCGGAAAGAAAACCGGACCGAGGATCTAAAGAGATATACGCACGAAAGCAAAAATTATGTCAATATGGGTTTGCAGCTGCGCCGCCGACTCTCGCCAGACCGACTGTGGAGGTCGGTGCTTTGAAGCAGGACCTCGAGCGGTCCGAGCACGAGCTCGCCTTGCCAAGAAGCAGCTCGAGGACAAAGAAGGTGAGTAACACCGCATTAAATTTGTACCTTATGTAAAAGGATTTTGTTGCAATAGAAATAACAAGGATAACATGGTACCGCAGGGCCACTTAACGAGGTGGCGACTTCAAGGAGGCCGGTTCGCGCCGAACGCAATGCGCTACTTTAACGAGCG